>SJJU01005588.1:0-26344 GCA_012932125.1 Conopomorpha cramerella | reverse complement strand
AGTCTAAAGTCTTCAATAGTCAAAGTCGTGTCAAAAACACATTAAAATGTGAGGGTGGACCATCACACTTCAATGCTGCGTGGAACATTATACGGGAATAAGAAATTGACCAAATAGGAGATATTTTTCATCACCAGCACATTATTACACTAAACCCACCACATTAAGACAATAATTGCAGCGAAAATTTGAAAATGAGAAATAAAGAACGCCATTTCCATCTCATCGCTTCCCGTCACAAAGTCCCACTATACAACGTTGTCGTATGACTATTTCAAATATTGATTGAATGATTGATGAACTCACCTGTCAACCCACATTTCCTTGGACGCGTTATCAATACTGCCATAGTCGTAGACTTTCCAATCAGCCGCATCGTTAATACTTAAAGTCTCGTCCAATGTTGTGATGCTGCTTCTTCTCAAGGGTGAATTGCGGGTACTTTCGTTCAGTGTTACCGGGTCAAAGGAGCTTGTTATAGAGCCTTCTTTTTTGTTCCTATGGTAGAGAGAGGGAATTCGTAAAGAAAGTACATCTATGATTGATCACTTTTTTTTTCAGTAAACCTCATTAATATGTTACAGTAGAAAATGCAGTGTGATAAAGGTATATAAGGAAATACAAAATACAAAAATACCAAAATATATTTTATTCGTCATTGAGTTTTTACAAAGTGTTTAGACTCCCCAGTTAAGCTTATAAACCTGTGTTAGGGGGAAGCCTGCTTCATTACCATTACAGTAAATACCATAAAGGCAAATAAATCGAGTATTTCATAAACTTCTGTTTTTATTGTCTATACAATGCAACATAAAAGTTAAGACTCCTCATAAATAAAAACGAATATAGTTAAGAGTTAGTTGCACGTTATAGTCTTAGTCATTTTATTTAACGTCTGTATGGGAAAGTTTGAACCATAATAGACACAAGCTAGTGAGATAATGTGATCTTACAAAATAATGTTATTTTACTCGATTTTTAAGATAAGTTGAAAAAAGAAATATCTAAAAAAATGCGACGCGCTTTTCGCCTCCACGCGACGCATCCTCAAATTCCAAATATAATACACTATTACTTACAAATAACCAGCTTTCTCGTTCTCGATTATTTCAAATTGATCGGGACTGACACAGTGGGAGGATGACGTCACACTTCCGTAGTGATTCTCTGACGCTGTACAAGTAAGGGGTAATTCATTCAATACTTGTTCATTCCTCTGTACGACTGAAAGCTTCTCATTGGGTATCTTCAAGTCGAGCGTCTTCCCTTCAGACACGGGTGTTGTGAGTGCATTGAGACTTATTATGGCGGCGTCGTACAGTTTTTGGAAATTCAATTTGTCCGTTTCCAATTCTGATATTTTCAGCTTCAGTAGATTTATCTCTTCCGCTTGGACTAGAAGCTGTAATGTTATGTTTGTGTGTTATACAGCGTAAGAAACACTCATGCAATTAAAGATATAGGTACCCATCGTCCAGTCGAAATCTTAGACCTTTAGCTAAGGTTTTGGAGACATAAAATTTGGCATGTGAATATAAATATATATATAAAAGAAAGTCGTGTTAGTTACACCACTTATAACTTAAGAACGGTTGGACCGATTTGGCTGAAAATTGGTGGGGAGTTAGCTTAGAACCAGGAGACGGACATAGGGTACTTTTTATACCGATTCTGTGGGACGCGTTGCTATATAGAGGGTGTTATAGTTTGTATGAAATACTGTAACTACTGTGTCCACTAGTAAAGGATAAAGTACATGCTTGACACATTGGGTCCTTTTCAGAGCCTTACACAACTGGCTTACACACTGACTGTTACGATGAAATTAAATATAATAGTCGCCACACACAAGGTTGTCCGAGCCCAACAACGTTTCACAAGACAATAGCTCGTGGTTCTTTTACACACAGTAATGGCTACACCACATTTCACCAAACGTGTTCAACTCAAGGTGATAAGTAGCAGTATTTTTCGGTTATCGGTTCACTCACAAATTCAACAAGTCGCGGGTAAATAGATACCTAATGAACAAGTGTGCTCCATCGTAGAGCCGAGTAATGGTCATGCCATTGCTCGGCGTCCTTTTACACGCAGTAATAGCTACACCACATTTCACCAAACGTGTTTAATTCACCACCACGATCAATATTTACAACAAATAAAAAATACTTTACCTCATGACTCCAATCGTTATCGGCTTGGACAACAGCGTCGAAATTCCCTACACCTTCATTAGTCACATCAGTCTGACTGCCGTTCGCCTGAAGCTCAGACCCAGCCTGGACTCCAGCGTCGGCAGTGGGCACTGTCTTGTTGGTGCCCAGGAAGAATGAGGTCAAACCAGACGGTCGGGGCTTGTTCAGACCGACGTCGTCCCAGTCCTCGAAATCCTATTGTTAATGATTTACCCTAATATTAATAAAATAAAAGTGAAAACGACAATATGCTATTTATTTGACGTACTTATATCAACTTAATAAAAAATAATATAAAAATGAATCGCAAAATGTGTTGGTATAACTCTGAAACGGTTTGGCCGATTTCGATAAAAAAAACATTGTTGTGCTTATCAACAAAAGGTTCTTATGTCAAAAAAAGAGATATCCACTGCTGGGCACAGGCCACCCTGGAGGTTATACTGATACTATATTAATGTTAATAGTTAAGACAGGATGTCTGTCGGGTCTACTAGTAAAAAATAAATACTTCACGCCTTTTAATTCCAAATGTTCACCAAGTGTATGTACTCCAATGAGACAGGGTTAGCCCATCGCCGGTATAGGTTTCATCACGAGGTTTTCCTTCACCGTATGAGCATTGTGTTGTGTGTATCAACTTATCATGTAATATGATATAGTTTGTATAGTTAAATATAGTATAGTCCATAAATATAATAAACACTTCCTAGGTTTAAAAAATAACAGAGCAAATAAGGTTACACAATATATTTTCGCGGATAACTTCGGGTAGTATGAACCGATTTTGATGATTCTCTTTTTGTTGGAAAGAAGATGTTTCAAAGGTGGTCCCATAATATCTTACGGCGCGCTCTAGTCTGCTACACTCTCGTAGTTACATTACAGATACCATCAAAACAATTACTAGGTACCAGTACAAAACAGTTACTACCAATCACATTGTCGATAGAATCCCTAAGAAACTGTTTCCACTTAGAAATAGTTGTCCTACAAATTTTAATACAGACATATCCGGATACATGATCTATGTTTGTTTCATCGTCGTGTACGGTCAGTCAATGATCGTTTCAATGCATTACGAGGAAGTTTTGACGGTATAAGCCATAACGTGAATAAATAACGGAGTGGTGTAAACAAGCAGCGCACGACACTACGAACCAGAAGTATAGTAGGCAAACATTACTTTGTGGATATTATGAATTTGGAATAGGCACGTCAATTTTCAACAGAAAATTATATTTTTGTATGCTATTTGGGATAAAGACCTGTTCATTTAGATATTTACATAGTTATCGATAATGATAATGTGATTCCAGGGTCAAATAAAATAAGCCCATAATTTTGAGCCCGTGTGCTGAAATGACCATAAACGTTTTAATTTGTGGTCGACTCCCCCACAGTGAACTATGTATGGCATTCATTGACAAGAAAAGAGAAAATTTGTCCACACAAGACCATAAGATCTGATCTAGGAAAAAAGCAATGGACAAAGCTCGCCGTTTGAGCAATCCCATAAGGAGTTGATAGGAACTAACTATGCCCAGTGTCTCACGGATGAATAAGCAGGTCGAATTAACCGCGAAAAATGTATGTGTATGGTCAATTCAGCCCGCAGGCTAAAACATGTGAGCTAAGTTGACCCTGGAATCGATAATGTGCCCCGTTCTGGGACGGAACGTGAAAAGAAATTATACCAAAAAACATGGCGATCTACTATTGGCCAGACAAATACATAAAATCACATAGGCTGTATAACAAAACATAATATTTCACAAACACACAAAATTCTTTTCCCTACATTTTTATGTAGGTAGTTAAGGGTAGGTAGACCATGCCGAACGTTTACTGATCAAATCCACGAAGTAATTAATGACTGTGGAAGAGCGGCAATGATGTTAACATTATTTTATGAAATCATTTGTCTCCCACGACGGATACGATCTCGCGGCCAAGGGATTAGACTGCGTCGCATGAGGCCCCCCATGGGTGAAGGCCGCGAAGATATAGTCAAAATCATATGGATGTGCATCACAACTGACGGATCCTTTGTAAATATTTTCTTAAATCTTTCTCCTATAAAAGGTGACCACTGGTTGACGGTGTGGTGACGCCGGCTGGGGCTAGATAATATAATATAAAGCGTGTAATTGTGGTCATCGTGGTGTATTAGTGGGTCAGAGTCTCACACATTACCACCATGGTTCATAATGGATTCCCTCACCACAAAAAAAAGATATGACGTACCTATGTCATTACATAGTTGTGGTTCAAACGAAAAAAAAGAAGTAAATAAACACACAAAAGTTTTACAAAATCGGCTGCATACTACCTATGTCTTTTCTAATTAACTTAACTCTTATTGACGACATACTTACCTAACTCATTACCGGCAAGGAATGGCAGTAGATATGAATAACAATAAAACTTCTATTGTGTTTGGTTAACTGTCAGCTAATGGTTGTACATAACTCCAAGCAAATTAGAAATAAACATATAACAATGTACTCACAGACTATTACAGTCTGACATCAGTGAGTAATCCATACTAATAAGGTTTTAACTCAAAACTTAAGTTGGAACATTCTGGCACCAACAATAATGTGTGTATATTATTATAGCTATTTAGTTTTTATATGGTAAAATGAGCTTTGCTTTGAATGTGTACATACTACATTATTACACCTGTCTTTTTTGACAAAGTGAATTCTGCTTAAAAGTGTTGATGGGTGTCTTTCACAGCCTATGTACACTATGCAACATACATGCAGTGAAAAAACCCACATGTCACAAGGTATGTGAACCCTATAGCTCCTCAAGAAACTGAGAATATGCTTAGCCCCAGTCACATTAATAATAATAATAATAAGCCCCCCAAATTCCAACCTTACGTCCGAGCTGACCATCTATGCTCACGTGGGGGGCGGACAGTGTAGTATAAAAACTTACACGGCCAACAAGGCAATGGAAATTTTTAGGTGAAAATGGAGACTAGAAGTATGAAAAGACGATTAGGGCCGCTTCCCGAGGATCGTCGGGGCACATCTGGAGCCGATGCTGGGTGTCACAGCATGCGAACCATCGGCAGCGAGGAGCTGAGCAGGCGGGCCCTTGCTGGGGTTCAACCCGAAAATGTTACAGCCGAAGATCATATCTCACCCTCATCACCAGTCAGTTTGTTTTCTTATGAAAGCCAGTCTTCACGTCATAGTTTTTCTCAACCAACTTCACCAATCTCATATTCATCATCATCAACAACTTGTTCAATCACGACAGCTGTTGTACAGGAGGCAGTCGCCGATAATCCTGTACCCACTGTCGCTAGAAATCGCACGCGTCTTAAATGGACGGAAAACATGAACCGCTCCATATGGCGTGCATATCTTATAGCGTCTAATTTAGAACAGGATACCAGATCATATTTACCAGAAATGTATAAAATATTTAACTCACAATTTCCACACATCAACGTTTCAAGGCAGAGAATAGGAGATCAAAAAAGAGCTATAGTTAGGAGAAATTTGCTATCTCAGGACATACGTGACGAAATAAGATTAGAAATTGCTTCTCAGATCAATACACATCAATCGCCTCACAATGAAAATACACCACAAAATCTTCCCACTTTTCGTACCGTACCCATAACAAATAGCACACGACAGAGGATGACTTGGACCAACGAGATGAATGAAACAATATTAAAGAGCTATTACAGAATTACTCGACTAGAATCTAATAGAACTGCCTACAGACCAATATTACACGCCACTGTTACAGCAGCTTTCACACAACTTGCAAATGTCTCGGAACAAAGAATCTCAGACCAACTCAGAGCCATTATTAATAATAAATACATATCGGATGAAAGACTACAAGAAATAAAGAAGACCAAATAACGCTAGAATTAAATATAGAAAACGACACACACACACAGGACTCACAGTCATCAATCACCACTCATAACAACAATAACTTTCATTCTACTCAAGAAATTACACATGTTGAAACACAAACTGAAGGCCTACGTACAGATAATCAACAGTCTAATTTATCACTTCTTCCAGAAAATAAAATAGAAGAAATAGAAAATATTTTCATGAAAACTCTAGATTTTTTCAAACTTATTGCACCCACGTCTAGACCTTACATACCCAAACAGAAGCCAAGCAGGAATTTCGCCATAACAGTACAGTCGATGAATCAAAAAATTATACCTAAATACCTGCCTAAACAGCCTGACTTTGAATTGTTGCAAACAATAATATACTCTGCTGCACATACTGCCGTTATATACAATGGCGGGAAAATTCATGACACCCAATTTCGAAAGACAAGTACCAAAATTCCTGCTTGGCAAATACGTTTAGAAAAACGAATTCAAGGGCTTAGGGCTGATATCGGAAGAGTGACACAATTTATGCGAGGGAATGTCAGCTGGACACTTCAACGACATATTGACCGAATAAAATTACAACATAGAGTACACTCCCAACATGAACCTGACAACACTGACCTCCCTCATTTTTTAGATACATTAAAACAAAAATTAAATGCATTAGCGAGTAGGTTACGCAGATATAAATTCACAACACTCAGAAAAACACAAAACAAGTTATTTTGTACAAATGAAAGGCAGTTTTATAGAACTCTAAGTAACAAAAATAATGACGTAACTATCCCAACAGAAACACCGTCAGCCGAAGCATTGCATGTTTTCTGGTCAAACATTTGGTCGAATCCAGTCGAACATGCGGTTAGTGATTGGGTAACACAAGATAGAGAAAATATCGCGAATATACCTACAATGGAGTTTGACGGTATGACAATAGATATTCTGAAATCAGTCATAGCTAACACCCACAACTGGAAGGCTACAGGTTCCGACAAAATTCATAATTATTGGTATAAAAAAATGACATGCACTCACCCTTTATTACTCACACAAATAAATAATTTCATAGAAAATCCCAACACTATGCCGAAGTATATTACACAAGGAACTACGTATATGCTTCCTAAAGACCTAAATGACATGAAAAATCCAGCAAAGTATAGACCTATAACTTGTCTACAGAATATCTACAAAATAATTACAGCATGTATCACTCAAATTATTTACAAACATGCAGACACACATAACCTACTCGCAGAACAACAAAAAGGTTGCCGGAAATTCAGCCAAGGTTGTAAGGAACAATTAACGATTGACGCTGTAGTATCTAGACAAGCTTTCCGTAAGAAAAGGAACATCTACACGATGTACGTTGATTACAAGAAAGCTTTTGACTCCGTACCGCACACTTGGCTCATCTACATTCTTCAACATTATAAAGTCCATCCTACAGTTATAGATTTCTTGAACACAACCATGGAAAATTGGAATACCATTCTAAAATTACACAACGACACTGCATCTATAGAAACAGATATCATTCCTATCCGTCGTGGCATATTTCAAGGAGACTCTTTAAGCCCTTTGTGGTTCTGTCTTGCATTGAATCCACTATCAAATCTTTTAAACTCAACTCAGAAGGGATTTAAAATTAAATTTGGCAATACCCATCATACTCTTTCGCATTTATTGTATATGGATGATATTAAACTATATGGTACCAACTTAACAGAAATACACCAACTTGCAGATATAACACAACAGTTCTCCGCAGACATTCATATGGAATTCGGCATAGATAAATGCAAAATACAGTCAATAAAAAAAGGCAAGGTAGAAGTCAATACATATCAACTTAGCAATGGGACATATATAGAACCAGTAGATACCGAACTTGGTTACAAATATTTAGGATACTATCAAACACAGCAGATACAATATAAAGAAACGAAAAAAACACTCACACAACATTTTAGACAAAGACTAAATAAAATATTGAATACACATTTAAATGCACGTAACACAGTAAAATCAATTAACACCTTTGCTGTCCCAATCCTAACGTATTCTTTCGGTATCATTAATTGGTCTCAATCCGATCTAGCCAAACATCAGCGCATCATAAACACACTTATGACTAGACACAGAAAACATCACCCGCGATCGTGTATTCAAAGGCTAACTCTACCAAAACATGAAGGAGGAAGAGGTATAGTAGACATAAAGAACTTGCATAACAGACAAATTTCTACACTGAGGTCATTTTTCCGATCACGAGCACAGAATTCTAGCTTACACAATGCTGTAGTCCTTGCCGACACCAAATATACCCCGCTTAATCTACAGGACAGCCAACCGCAAAACAATGAAGTTGTTACCGACCAGCAACAAAAAATAGACACCTGGATACAAAAATCACTTCACGGTAGACATCGTCTTGATCTGGCCAACCCAAATGTCGACAAAGTAGCCTCGAATGCCTGGCTCAAAAGAGGTGAATTGTTCCCAGAAACTGAAGGATTTATGTTAGCAATACAGGATCAGGTCATAGATACGCGTAACTATAGAAAACACATAATCCATGATACCAGGCTTGCAAATGACATGTGTAGACATTGCCACAGTAGTTCTGAAACAATTCAGCATATCACCGGCGCATGCAGATCTCTTACCCAATCAGATTACAAACATCGTCATGACCAAGTTGCAGCCATAATTCACCAATACCTTGCTTTCAAGTACAATTTGATCACAGAGAAAACACCTTATTACAAATACTCACCGCAAACGATTCTAGACTCAGCAGATTTTAAGATTTATTGGGATAGGACAATTATTACCGACAAAACAATACACTTCAACCGGCCAGACATAACACTCCATGACAAAAATAACAAAATAGTCTACTTGATAGATATAGCTGTACCTAACACACACAATCTCACCACCACACATACCGAAAAAATAACTAAGTACACAGACCTGGCTATAGAAATTAAAACACAGTGGCAGGTGCACACAGTCAAAACAGTCCCGATCATACTCTCATCTACAGGCGTCATTCCTTATACATTACACGATAGTTTAAAAGCCCTCAATGTTTCTAAGACGATTTATACATTACTCCAAAAAGCTGTAATACTGAATACTTGCCGCATTGTAAGAAAGTTTATGGGTAAGGATCATGAACTATAGATTATGTTATGTATGTATGTTTCATAGGTAGGTAAATTAGTCTAATGCACTTGGCGTAAGCCCGTGCCAAAGAACCTCTTAAAGAGAGAAAAATAAAATAAAATAAATAATAATATTTATTTCCATAAAGACATTACAGGGCATGCTATTAATATTGTATTTAGTCACTTACTAGGCCGCATTTCGCGACCTGTATTAAGCAACGACTTAACACTCGATGCTGTCTTAACTGGTGCAGGATTAAGGAACAAAACATTGGGAAATATACATTAAGTACCTCTAGTAGGTCTAGTTACGATTTCCAATAGTGTCTAAGTGTGTGTGTGTGTGTGTGTTTGTATATGGGTGTGAGTGTTTGTATATGTGTGTGAGTGTATTTGTGTGTTTTGAATAATGATAGTGTTCTTATAGGGTTAGTGGTAATATAGATTCTGTTTCATCGTAATTTAACTCCAATAACCATTTGGATGTTGTAAGTTTACATTCGTAATAAGAAGAGTTGTGTATGTAATGAATTTTGTTAATTTGATTATAAAGATATGGGCCAATGAAATAGTTAAAACGTTTTATGAATGTAATGGTGGTTCTAGGTATGGTACAAATTATATCCTTTCTCCGTTTAGTGATTTCAGTGTACGGCGTCATGGAGTGCTGATATAGAATAGTGTGCAAGATAAATAGTTGTCTAACTGTTAGCACCTGACAATTATAATATAGTTCTCGGGTCGGAAAAAGTCTTGGACGGTTTGTAGCAATCTTAAGTATAGCTCTCTGAGCAACTTCAAGAGGTTTCAACACTGTTTTCGCGGCACCTCCCCAAACTGAAACAGCATAGGAAAGAATCGATTGACCTAACGCATAGTATACTGAACGTATTGTAGACGGGTTTGCTATATTCCTTACAATAATGTCCGAAATAACGCAGTGTGCAACAATTCACTCCGAAGAAAGGCCACGGGGTGCACGCTGCGTGTCTCCGTGTCAGCTTGAGCGATTTGTGCTGTGAGCTCTGGCTCTCGGAGGATGAGGATAGACATAGACATAGACATAACTTTATTTTCGATAAACAAATACAACACACACACAATAAGATAACAAAAACAAAAAAATAATAGTAATAAGAATACATTTTTACATTAAAAACATAAATAATTGTAGCATGACATCAAAGGATGCATGCTGCATTTGTCCAGCGAAAAATGAGCCTCCGGCTCAGCATGATGTCACAGTTGCCCGTGACATACTAGGATACTCCAGCGGCCAGCTAGTCACGACACGCGATCTGCATCGCTGATCTAATAAGTACACTAGTGAAATAAGAGTAACACATCATCATTTTCCTGCCCTTATCCCACACTAGGTGTGGTCGGCGCAACTTCTTTTCGCCATTCATCTCTATCATTCGTCATCTCGACAGTTACACCTTTCACGCACATATCATTTTTCACACAGTCCATCCATACCTTCTTGGTCTTTGGTCTCCCTCTTCCCTTGTATCCTTCCAAATTCATAATCATCATCATCATTCAAATAAGAGTAACACAATAATTTTAAATGTCTATATGTTGACCAGAGTGTTGTCCTGGCGGAAGGTGGCGTGAAAAGTACTCGAAACCGAAGGTCATGTATGAAAAGACGTATGAATGTAGATGAAGCGAAAGGGGTATGTCAGGACCGTGACAAATAGAGATCTGTAGTCTCTGCCTATCCCTCCGGGAGACAGGCGTGAAGTGTATGTATGTAATAATTTTAAAGTGAACAGAAGTGAAGTAGAAGCAGGCCTTTGCCCAGCAGTGGGACACAAAAGAGGCTAAATAAAAAAAAAAAAAAAAAAAAGAAGTGAAGTGTTAGATTATTCAAAGTTGCCCTCGATTTATGGGGTCTGTTAACATCCAACCCTGACTTTCTTGTCATGGGACCTTAAATATATTCTATCCAGGTCACCCGTGAACAAACATAATAAATAAGCATATCTATACTAATATTATAAAGCTGAAGAGTTTGTTTGTATGAACGCCCTAATCTCAAGAACTACTGGTTCGAATTGAAAAAATATGTTTGTGTTGAATAGACCATTTATCGAAGAAGGCTTTAGGTTATATAACATCACGTTGCAACTATTTTGATGCAATAAATTATTACGATTATGATTAGGAGCGAAGAAATAATGGAAAATGTGAAGAAAATCGGGAAAAATTATTCATCGTTAAGGGCTTCTGTTGTGTGCGCTGCGAAATATAAATATACGGTAGAATTTAAAAATTAACTTTTATTTATTTAGACACATCAAGAATTTACATACAATACATTAAAAAATACAATAATAAAACACAATTCATTATTTCAGCGCGTAGGCTTCGTCAAATTAATAGGCAAAAAAAAAACAACATAAAATAATAAAAATAATACAGCTCCTACCTTTCTCAATTAAAACAGAATTGAGAAATATTCCTTTTTTTGAAGTCGTCTCAAACCAGCGTTCTACGTTTATAACTGTAGATTGTAGTAGACTTGGGCATCTGGAATGATCTCATTTTTCTCATTACGATCGTTCATTCCCACTAGTTCCCTTATCAGTTCCATTATTGGAACAAAAGAGTGTAAATTTTCCTTCAAACAACTTCAAACTGGCTGTGACATACGGACGGACAGACATACATGACGAACCTACAAGGGTTCGGTTTTTGTCATTTGGGTTCCGTAGCACCCTAAAAATGCGCTTGTAAAATGTGTGTTGCGGAAAGGGTGTTTTAAAACCTACGACTTCGACACTGAAATCTCAGGTTTAAAAGCAAAAAATATCCATTAGTACATCATACACACTCGAATTTCCACCTCAACTGTAAGGAATAGAAACTAAAAACATTTTCTATTTTCATAAAAGGACGTACATTACTCGTGGGAGTGTAATGGTAGGTGTACACGCACGTTCCTGCTCGCCGAGCAAGACACATTGAAAAATGTCGTTTTTAGACATAGAAAAAGACAAACTTTATTTCGACAAGTAGACTTTTAGAATTTTTAGACTTTTTTTAGACGCCTTCGTACTTTTCCCTTTTTTCAACGTACACGTTTTCGACTCCATACAAATTATCTTTGTCCATACCTGTTTTGTTGCCAACTCTCCCCCTTCTGGAGCATGACGATCACATTACGGAGACTTCGCGTCGCGTCTTCAGTCGTTAACAGGCTTCACGGGTTCTTCATGCTGGATGCCAGCGATTAGCAAACTCATGGATGCCATTGTCGGAACTAAACCAAATTTAAATGGGACCAAACAGGAAGTTTGGACGTTTTAACCCTTAATCAAGCAAAGCCTAGTATATTGCCACTTGACCAACACATACTTTGAACCTTATTGAATTAAGAATTATCTAAAGATTTCAGAGAAGTTATTAGTGAATAATCACATAAGGTATGTAACACTAAATATTAAAACATAAAACACAAACAAAATGACACATACCTATTAAAACATTAAACAATAATTTCACATTGTACTGAAAAGCTAGATTTTCTGATAGAACATCACCCGGGTTTATGTGATGGAGTCGGTATTAGAATAACAAACGTAAATAGAGTCCAAAATTCATCAGAAAAACACTTGACCTTGTCTGATTAAGGGTTAATCTTGTTTGAATGCCTTTTATCGTACGTTTTAAGACTTGTCTGGTACAAAATGTTCGTACTTGCTCGTCGCTGAGCATGTTCGCGAGTGTGTACCCACTTTAAGATGATTGCTGAAACCAAGCCACGTGACCAGGCGGCGGCCGCTAAGAGCAACTTAGTGACAGCACGTGACTGACTGCCTACGGGCCACTAATCAATATCACTCATAAACACAACAAAACTGCCTATATGTCACGTAGTTACCAAAATATAGGGAGGAAACAGGGAAGTGAAAGGTCTATGAGGTTTAATTTAACCATTTTGGTTTAATTTAAGCGAGAGAGAGAGCGTCCGTGGTCCAGTTGGTCGGATATTTAACTTGTAACCGGGAGGCCCGGGTTCGAGTCTGGCTACTGGACATGTACCAATGGGACTCTTTTTCAGAGCCTATGTACGCAATGCAATGCTCGTACGGTGAAGGACAACATCGTGATGAAACCCGCACACCACAAGGTGTGTGATCCCTATAACGGCGATGGGCGCACCCCCTGTCACGTTGGGTTAAAAACGCTTGGTGAACCGTGGGCATTTGCTTTAGCAAGTGCTTCTGCCTACCCCGCTTTGGGATTAAAAGGCGTGAAATGTATTTATTTTTTTTTTGCGTCAAATACCAATACAAATATATTTTTTGCGTTTATAAGATGTTTTTTGCGCAGAATATACATTCTACTAATTTGACAAGAGCCTTAGCGTGACCGTTTTGTTTGTTAATAATAGATCGGCCTCTCGTACCCGTGGTCAGTAGAGGCCATCTATATCCATTACTAGTTACCATTACGGGGGCTCCCACTAAGAGAAACGCTTATAATGCGTACTTAATTCAGCCTGTTATTGCCTCTTCCATACGTAATCAAGCCCGGTAATTCGCGCCATAGTTGCCTTGTTTTTCGCCCGCCATCTTTTTATTCGGGCTTCAAATTGCGCGCGAAACGCCCTGATTGGCTAATCCCCCCCACGGTCGGTTACGTCGTTTTATTGAGGGATTTAGCTGCTAGATGAATTGTAGCTAATGAAAGTGATGGCTTATTTGTTTGCGCGATATTTTCCGGCCGTTTGATCGCCGGAATAACATTATTTCTGCATCATGGCGGAAGTTACTGCTTTTGTTTTTTTGTTGGAGAGGATGTTACAGTATTGATGGGTTCTGAGTTGTTAGAAAAGTTTTCCATAGTTCTGAGTAAACTTCTGCTATCTCTACCTATTACTGTTATGATCAGACGTTTGTTACCGTAATTCGGTTTTTGGCATTTGTCCCTAAAGTGGTAATTTGGATTTTACTACATTTCTTCCTATATGCGCCTGTATTGGTGAGCTATTTCTAAAGTACAAGTATTTTTAGGTACCATATTATTTTCTCAAGTGTATTGTTTCGTTGGCTGGTAGAAAATGGTAAGCATTAGATACATTTCTAAATCGCTATAAAATCAAAATCATTATGCATTTATTCATACTTGTCACATATATACAAGTTACATCACAAGAGAAGGAACAGCACTATAAAAAAACATTAAAAAAAAGAAATAGGTAGATAGAACATAGACGAGTTGGACGTGGCAAATGAAAAAGGGCTCTGATTCAGCATGTGCTGGGAATGATTTTTCCGTTCTACTGGTTGTCCTATTGTAAAAAACGCGATGGGGGTATGACCTGGACATTTTTTCGTGAATTTATACATATATACAAAGCAGCGTACAAGGTCAAATATGTGTTGACATCCGGTAGAAACGTAGGGTTAGATTATATGACGTGTTACGTTGCAAAATTAACGAAATATATGCATTTAGCTTACCTTCGTTGTTTGCTTGACCTAAAGTCCAACCTTAACCCTGTCAGAGCGCGTTTCTTCAAAAAATGATTTTCATAAGCATTTTTGAGAATGTTCTATGGTGATTGTTCTACCTTTTTTATCACTTTGAACAGGAGTTTGACCACCATCCTGCCTAATGTTAAGCAGCGATGTGGTCTACGATGGAGCACACATGTTCATTAGGTACCTATTCACCCCAGTGACTTGAAGACTGTTGACTGTCCTGCGCAGGAAACACACACTCCGGCAAGTCTAAGTCCTTCCTAAAATGCACAACAAACCCGCTACCTATCCATCGATCTAACCCTAAGCCTGACGTGGCTGCACACTGCACAGTGATTCGAGCAGATTTCATCATAGGTCTAAATGTATGTGGATTCAATTAAGGCGGGCGCACGCAGCCCGCGACCGCAGTGCACGCGCCGTGGAGCGTGGCATTCGCTTCTAAAACCTATTTTCTATCTGCATAGGTCGCGGCTATTGGCCGTTTATGTGCCGGGAAACTGCGGCCTATTTCATAAAACTTTATTTAAATATTCATATGACGCTATGCATCTTTGTCACTTGACAGAGACAGATGCTGCTAATAATATTTTTTAATATGTTTAGTGAAATAGGCACATGAAGTGAAACTATTCTAATCTATAATTGTCAATCACAGGGTTCTCAAGGCTCAAAATCACAAGGCTCGCTACCGCTTACTAGGTAGGTAAGTTATCGCTCCACATTACAACCCATACAGTCCACCACATTCCACTAGCTTTCACTTACGATGGTACAACTATCACTTGTTGGTTGCCACTTTCAGTTCAAATGCTAAGTAAGTTTATTAAGTTTCCATAATATTTCAAGATGAGGTGAGAACGTCTGTGGTTCAGTTGTACTGTCTGTCTGTCTGTGACTTGTAACCGGGAGGTCGCGGGTTTGAGTACCACACTGGACGTGTACCAATGGGACTCTTTTTCAGAGCCTATGTACGCAACGCAACGCTCGTACGGTGAAGGACAACATCGTGATAAAACCCGCACAACACGTGGTGTGTGAACCCTATAACGGCGATGGGCTCACCTCCTGTCACGTTGGTTTAAATACGCTTGGTGAACCGTGGGCACTTACTATGCCTCTGCTTACCCCCTTTGTAATTAAAAGGCGTAAAGTGTATTTATTTTTATTTATATTATAAGAATAATTATACTCGTAAGTCTGCGTTTATCTCTAAGCGTCATATTTTTTGTTTTGGAATTGGAAGAACGCCGCACGAAATTAATTTCTAATTTCACGGAGATGAATACAAAATGAACACGATGGACCAAGCGAAAGCTCTTAGACATACTTTCTAAGCTCCGTGAAACGAAGCTTTTCTCTAACAATATTTGACATTTATATAATGAAATTGAAATGAAATTTCATTGAATTTCCTAACGATGGAGAAGCCAATTTCGAAGGGAAAGAGCTTTTATTGAACACTTTCTGCTCATTTTTTCCGCAATATTTCCGTCCTCAAAACATTAGGATGGCTTTCTTCTGTGATTGAATTTCGCAAAGGTATTTCTAAATTGTCTGTACGGACTTTTAAACTTACCTGCTAGCTGTACAATACACAAAATGACATTTCCTGATGTAAATACGAAACAAATAGAAGCTTAATAATCCGCCCGTGACGTAGACATGTTTTTTTACCAAGAATTCTATTTTCCTCCAATTCCAACGGAAATTCCCAAGATGATCTAAATATATACTACGACGTAGATAACGCTACGCCGTAGTCGAAGTATACAAAAATCCGTAGTCAACGCTACGCCAACAATTTTTGCCCCGTAATCACATCGATAACTATAGTAATAACATCATATTCTATCACATTCCTCACATAGATAGAGGACAGTTACATCTTAAAATTGCAAATTCATTCTTAACGCCTCAATACATACAGTCTATTTTCCATTGAATGATTCTATATCAATAAAAATGAGTCGAGTTGGCTGCAGCAACGTCCCCATTTCCTCGTGATTGCACTGCCCATCACGGGTGACACTTGTCGGGGGGTGTCCAACAGATGGAGCCACGGGGCCACCTTCGCACAGGAACCGGATATCACGGCGAATGGATATCTAATAACGGGGGGGGATATTATTATTTTTTTTGTGAAATATCATTATGAGGATAGTGGAAGCACACATAGTAATAGACTCATATTTCTATGCGTGGAACAGGAAAATGGCTGAGGAAATCGGCACCCATTCACTGTACTTGGTTACCACGGATACTGCTGGGAGCCGGGAACTGATATTCCAATAGTGATTCGGTGATATTGATATTATTATGATGATAATCAAATCCAGAGGTTTACACCGAGAGAGAGCATCTGTGGTCCAAAAAAAAATACACTTCACGCCTTTAATCCCAAAGAGGGGTAGGCAGAGGCACTTGCTAAAGCAAATACCCACGGTTCACCAAGCGTATTGAACCCAACGTGACAGGGGGTGAGCCCATCGCCGTTATAGGGTTCACACACCTTGTGGTGTGCGGTTTTCATCACGATGTTGTCCTTCACCGTACGAGCGTTGCGTTGCGTACATAGGCTCTGAAAAAGAGTCCCATCGGTACACGTCCAGTAGCCGGACTCGGACTTCCCGGTTACAAGTCAAGGATCCGACCAACTGGGCCACAGACGCTCTGAATCTGTGTGTAAACCCTATAACGGCGATGGGCTCACCCCCTGTCACTTTGGGTTCAATACACTTGGTGAAACGTATCCTTTAGCAAGTGCCTTTGCCTACCCCGCTTTGGAATTAAAAGGCATGCTGATCTGGAATGTAAATGGAATCCATCAGCTGCTTCCTGGCATGTTGCCGGAGTAACCTATGGGATCTGGATACTTAAGTTTATTCAGTCTATTAGTAAGCAACTTGTAACTTCTTAACACAATCCTTGGTTGGTACACGTCCAGCAGCCGGACTCGAACCCGCGACCTCCCGGTTACAAGTCAAGGATCCGACCAACTGGATCACAGACGCTATAAAAAATATCAATCAATCATTATATTACGTGTATTATGTACGAGTTAATCCTACACATGAAAATGTCCCAATCATCTCCATTGTTCCAACGTTACATAATTACATGACAAACTCGCGCGGACCGGAACCGGAAGCAGCCCCCGATAAAAGTCGCCGGACTTCCGGCCCTCGGAGCTCCTTCAAATTTTGTTAAGGAAAAGGTTCGTGTATTTACACAAACTGAGGACCGCTGGCCTGACGGGCTGTTAGCCGCGGGGAAAATGTAGTGAAAATGTGATTAACGTTGAATAACTTCGTAATTTTTTCTAAGTACCCTCTAAAGAGGTACCGAGCTTTTTGTGACGTGAATAGCGGCTAAGAGTACAAGGGTGTTTCCGGGACATTGAGTCGAGGGTGTTGTCACTTATATGCCTGGGTATATACCTTAGTCTAGCCGTGTGGTGACGGCGAATAGAATACATGTGTCACCACCCCAGCCCAACTTTTCCCGTCATGGGGGTCGTAAAAGACGACCGAGGGAGCTCTCCAGAGAACGGGCAGCAGCGCTCTCTGTGAGTTAAACCACAACACCACTGCCATCGCCAACCCGCCTGCCAAGCGTGGCGATTACTGGCATTTCACCCCAAATGACGGATCTCATTGGGGGAGGCCCTTGTCCAGCAGTGGACGTTATGTGGCTGATGATGATGATACCTTAGTCACTAGTATTGGCTTGGCTAAACTGACTTTTTACCACTTTAACTTATATCTGACGGGCCCGTTGGTGTAGTGGTCAGCATGTCTGACTTTGCTCCGTAGGGTCGTGGGTTCGATTCCCACCGCAGATAAGTGCTTAGGTGATGAGCTTTTAAGTACTTGTTGGAGTGTTTATTTATGTATTTATTTCAATAAAAAAATAAATAAGTAATTATATCTCTTTGTCAGATTTCCATAACACAAGTGCTTTAACTACTTAACATGGGATAAAGGCAATCTGTGTGTTGTTGTAAAATAATTATTTATTATTTATATCTGGCTCCACATTTCATACTTAACAGGGATTTTGTAATAGCAAGGAGGACGATTCGATATCCAAACCTTTTCGAGGTAAAATAATGAGTCTAAATAGCTCGGATAAAAAAGAAAAAAGTTGGCAATGCAATTAAAATATTTTTGATGGTGGCAATCTTATTTCTTTAATTTCAAGTCAACGGTCGGTGTACCCTCAATTTTTTTATGCCCAGTCCTCAGCCACGGGCCTGATTATCGGTTGTTACAAACACATTATCAACTGTCTGTCCCTATTCCGTAATGAATCACAGACTTCAGTCTTATGACACTACCAGAAGAACACTGAAACATCATCACCATGGAATAATTTCAATTTACGCGACTTTTATATTGCGAATTGCCCGATTATAGAATAACTAGCTTTCCGCCCGCGACTTCGCCCGCGAGGACTTCCGCTATATTGCGGTATAAAGGAATATTTTTGTTTTCCCTAGGGAACATCATTTTTTTTCGGGATAAAAAGTACCCTATTATTTAAACCGGACTTCTAACTAACTAAAATTTCAAAGCAATCGGTTCAGTAGTTATGGCTTGAAAGCGGAACAAACAAACAAATTCACTTTCCCATTTATAATATTAGTAAGATCTTCCAGAGACTGTCTTTTTTGCGCAGTATATTCTGACGATCTTGAAGTCACTGGGATGAACAGGTACCTAATAGACAAGCGTTCTACATCGCTGTAACACCAGGTCCGATGGTAGTCAAATTCTTTCCTTATGCCATTAAAAATAAAACACTGTTTCATTTCAAAACGTATACTTTACAGTATTCAGTACCTTGTAACAACAAGTGAATGAAAAGACAAAATCATGAAATGGAAATCTCCACTACGCCAATTGAACCGGGGTGTAATATGCTTAAGCGAAACCCAATCCAGATATCAAGCCGCTCGCAAACTAATCGTCCTTTGTAATTCCCCTCATTCATCTTTAATCCACACACAATACGCCGGGTACCATCCTCGTTTCTACACAACCGCTGTATTATGAACTGTTATTGGATAGAAATATGCAAATGTCGTGTTGTTAAAATGTACTAGGGCCCGTGAAAGCTGCTGTTTTAAAACTAACACACTATGGAACGGATTTGTATATGAATACGGTTTGGATCAAATTGAGATTTTAATGGAAATAGGCATTCTGTTTTAGTGTAAAATATTACATTGTGCAGATTTCTGTGGTCCAGTTGGTCGGATCTGACTTGTAAATGGGTCGCGGATTCGAGTACGGCTACTGGACGTGTACTAATGGGACTCTTTTTCAGAGCCTATGTACGTAATGCAACGCTTGTACGGTTAAGGACAAGGTTTTTTTTTTATTTCTGGTGATATGTGATATAATTAAAGGTTTTCGTTTGTCAGTCTTATGGTCTGCGATTATCGGGTAAATCAAATGATCATTATTTCAATTGAATTTTATAATTAGTGCTACAAGAAATGTTTTACGAGAACATCTAAATAATTTATATTTTGATACAAAACCGAGCTCATAGGAAAATCTCTCCTATTGACTGTAGTAACAAGTACCAGGGCAAAAGAAATATAGGTAGGTTAGACAGTAAACCGGCGTAAGCTGAGCCTAATTCTCAAGGACTTCGAGCGCTGCAAGAGGGAAAGTACCAGGAAAGCAGGAGGCGGCGGGAGGTGGATTTGTGTGTGCGGTGGAAGCGCGCCGGCAGCGGCATTGTGCCCGGGCGGAAGCGGACGCGGGCGACGTCGCCGCCGCCCTGCACTTCCACAACGCTTTATCTCCACCTCTCTCGCGAAACACCTCTGCACACGCCTGTACTTTCGCAACTAATAAATTATTATTTGAGCGCACGCGAAACTTTCAATACGGTAGAGCTGTCGTCGCTCTTTTATTCTATTGAGGTGTTTGGCTTTTTTTTTTTGTTCGCAACACATCGTCGCCGGCGGTGGAGGATGTTTTCGCGCGTTTTTTTTTTCTGTCGGTTGAACTGTTTTTGAGAAATTATTTATTGAGGATAATGAGTCTGGAAATGGGAGTGAAGAAGTTTTCTAGCGAAGTCGCATCATTAGTTATCGAAATAGGTTTGTTTGGCTTATGGATAGGTGTTTGGAACAAAACAGAGCGTTAAATTTGTCTCCGTCTCACACTTTCGCAAAAAAAAAACACTTCACGCCTTTTTATCCCAAAGCGGGGTAGGCAGAGGCACTTGCTAAAGCAAATGCCCACGGTTCATTAATTTTATGTTTTGTAAATAATATACTAAACGAAAGTAAAATATGAAAAACTGTTTTCCACATTCTTCGAGCATTTTCTACATCAAAATTCTTAATATATGAACTTGATTGTCGAAGTTGTAGTAAAGTCGTTCGAGATTTTAGACGTAAGTATAAAATATTTTATGTCAAAAACACGGCAAAATTCGACGGATACTGAATTCATCAAACATGTCTGAGACATACATATATCTAATATTACTTTATCACTCCACTTTATTAACAAAACGTGTATGAATCCAGCAAAGTCCGTAGACATCATTAAGTTTACTATCTTCTTTCGCCGAAATAGAAAAGGATCGAGTTTATTCCGAGGATTAATAATCCCCCCTCATACATAAATAAGCAATATCCATCACGTAAGCGACGTCAACACAAACGTATCAGGGGAAAACCCTTATCTCTGCCGTCCCCCAACTCCGATAATTACCACGGTTTACATAATTCTGCTATTTTGTGCCAACCTCTCGGAATTACAACCGCTCATTAACCATAAGTAGTATCATTTATAAGAAACTCGATTGACTGCATTTGTCTCGCTCGAGTGGAAAAAGAGAGTAACTGCGTTGTTCTTTTTTTTTTCCTTAAGAATAATTACTGTTTTTTTTTTGTTCTCTACAGCGCAGTGTAAAAAGGAATAGCAAGAAGATTTTGTATACATTTACAGAATAGCTTAGTTGGGATTGTATTTACATTAAGTTTACCACTTTTTGAGGCGTCGAACCCGCTATGCGAGTGTTGTAACCGGCTTATCTGCGTCTATCGCTTTGCATAGAGGACAAAGATATATAAAATATTCAAACAAATCGGCGAGCTTTTTGTTTTCTATCGCGTCAAAATTGCACATTCGTACACTTATAGGGCCTTACCAATAATGGCGGAATTGCTATTTAGTTATTTTGCTATTTATTTAGCTATTTAGTTAATTAACTTTTCAGTTGTATGTCAAATACGGAATAACCAGTTCAAGTAGACCTGTAATAACAGTTGTGTAAGTAAAAATGCGTTTATTTTTAAGGGGGATACTATACAGCCGGCGAATAATCTGATTTAAAACCACGGTTGGAAATCTTATAAACAAATATTTTACAATAACACACATTGCCTTCATCCCCTATAAAATGTTATATGCGTACATGGGTATGTGATTATAAATGTTTGTTATTGATTATTGAGTGTATCGTTATGTACCTACCTACTTAAGTTATTACTGTATTTACTTACAACTTTTTGAATACCGACCCGAATCTATGTTTCTCCCTTGTTGTGAGGTTGACTAGTAGATAATACTTTAGTATTAAGTCCACCCTTGTACTTTTTAATGCAGTTAAAGTATTTAATAAATAAAAATATAAACTCTACCCAATTGATATTTAGTAACACAAGAAGTGTAATCTAAAACGACATACGACTTTCTTACCTACTTTACATCGTGCATCAACCGTGCCCTCGTGTGAAAGGGCCTTAACGAGTGACTGGGTTGGTCTAATTAGGCCCTTATGCATCAGCTCGGTTAATTGAAAGATTCCGTGTAAGGCATCGAGAGCATATTGAATGGAGACCGGGATTAGAGCCTGTATGCATAAAACCTTTTGTGAGGAACATCTTTCATGTAATATGAAAGACTAGCAGACGCCCCGCGATTTCATTCGCTTAGATTTGAAGTACCTGCATCCCAAATTTGACGCGTCTAACTTGAGCCGTTTAGATTTTTCATACAAAATAATTTTCCCGTTTATTCCCGTTCCCGTGGGAATTTCAGGAATTCCTTTCTTAGTGCAGCCCTATGGTACCTAAGCGACGTCCGTACCAAATTTCTGGTGTCTACGTTTCGCCATTTGGGTTGTGCGTTGATATGTCAGTCAGTCAGTCATTCAGTCAGATTTCCTTTTATATATTAAGATGTTGTTTTGCTTAGCATTAGATAGATGTCGCTGTATGGAAGTGTGTTATCAAAACGAATCAAATTTGACTGTGTTTTTTTATCACTATGAGCAAGCGTTTGTCCACCATCCTGCCTGATGTTAAGCAGCGATGTGGTCTACGATGGAGCACACTTGTTTATTAGGTACCTATTCAGCCCAGTGACTTGAAGACCTTCAGACTGTACTGCGCAGGAAACACGGACATATGTCCTGACATAACATTATACTTAACTCTAAAATCTCGAACGACCTTATTACAATTTTCGACAATCACGCGCATACATGAGAAATTTCGATGCGGAAAATGCTCAGAGAATGTGCAACAAAGTTACGTGGTGGACTTAGTTATGCTTGTGTCCTATTTTATGTAGAAAACTAGTGGACCCGACAGACGTTCTTCTGTCTTTTTATGAATATAAAATTTGTATAACCACTAGGATGGCCTGCGTCCAACAGTCGACGTCACTTTTTTTTTAATTTTCTCTATGTACAAACCTCCTCTGGACTTAACTTAAATAACAGATACGATCTACAACAAAGAACCGTGGAAAAAATTAACATCGTGCAAAAACACCAACAGCGAAGTTTTTGACATTTTAAAGAAAAACTTTAATATGAATTGTGAAAACAAATTGTGTACCTCAAGCATTATACGAGTATCTCAGAGTGCAATCGTACGTAAGAACAAAACTTCCACTCCGTAAGAATGCCTCTATCATAATTCCAGATCCGAGGTAAAAACCCGAACAATCCCGAACTTCCCCGAGCGCTGAGAACTGTGCACTCGAAATCTCTGTAAACTATTTAACTAAAGTAGTTGCACTGTTTTAAGTCTGGACTCCGCGTGGAATATTCCAGAAGCTCCCACCTTAGGTTGTAAGGGCTTTTTAACAGCTGCTCCAGTAAACTTCCCAGATACGGCGCTGCTGTCCCGGGGAAACATTGATTCTTTTTGTCGGGAAGACGCAATCTGTTCAAACGGAAAGGGGTCGTGTGAGACGTTGAAGGAATAAGTAGTTCCTGCGTTAGTTTAATAGGTATATTGCGTAGAAGTGTTTCGATAGCTATTTGAGATTTTGGGTGAAAATAATCATATTTCATTTACAGGTTTTAATCATATTCATTCAGACGGCGCAATTTTGGAAGGACGACGATAAAGGTGACAATTTAAAAAAGGCAGACTTCATTGCATTGTAATATTTTACGTACTTTAGCTGTACAAAGTTGTTAGTTCTCAACGCCCACAAATGTAATCATAAGAATCTAAACTAGTTCCGATGAATCAAAACAGATGGCGTTGCATCGCCTGTTAGATGCAGTGTATAGAGGTATATATCCGAGAAATTGTTGTTTTAATAAATTCACTACCTGTGACGGAATCTGTTGTTTATAAATAAACTAACATTTTTACACCCTTGTGCTATAGAATACTCAAAGTTATTCATTAAGAATATTTTTTTAAATAAAATTTTATATTGTGATAGTTGTCTATTTCAATGTTAGACATATTTTCCAAAGAAAAGATGAAATACGATGATAAGAACTTTGACAATATAAAACAGTGCCAATTCAGATCAGTTGATTGTGGATGTTTGTTGTTCCCGCTAGATGGCGCTCGAAGTTAAACAAATAAAACAAAATATGTTCCTGTTACATAATGTTATTAAATGAATTCTGAATAAATAAATACTTTCATAGAGCTATAAAAGAAGAAAATATTATTCATAACCGGGCACTTTCTGGGCCCGTTTTCCACTTACGCTCGAGTGAAGGAAATCTATAGTATTTTCCTGCCCATGAAGTGTCTGCTTACAATGGCGGCTGTTGTTCCGGGATTGGCCGGTATAACATATTTTGATCGTAAACTTTATCCGGAACACAAATTAGAGGTGTAAATTTGTTTGGGTTAATGTTTGCTGTATTGCCTGCGGCCGAAGGATTTATGTTGACGACGTTGTAAAAACAGGATAAGAATGGGAGCCATTTTTTTTTTTTTGGTATTTTTCCGTAGCCATATTATTTTCATCAACAATGTTGTGGATTTTTTGCTTTGTTTTCGGGTGTATATACTGTGTGTAAAAGGACACCGAGGCATGATCTTAGAAACATTATTAGGTTCGTCAATATGAACAACTTAAACTATGGACACAATATTTATACTTACACATTCTAGTTTGGTGCTACAATATGTAAGTATAAGTGTAAGTATAAACTTTCAACCCCTTTTTTACCCCCCTTAGGGCATGAATTTTGAAAAATCCTTTCTTGTCTCACGTGAACATCCAAAAGGAAACACTTTGTAAAATTTAAGCTTTTTAGAGTCAAAGCTTTGGGCTGGACGTTGAGTCATTGATGAATGAATCAGTCAAGACTTTGAGTTTTATATCATCATCATCATCATCAGCCCATACTTGTCCACTGCTGGACATAGGCCTCTCCATTTGCACGCTACTGTGATCTGTTTTCGGCTTCTCGCATCCAACTTATGCCAGAGTTTTATATCTGTTATATAAAAATCAAAGCCACTTTTCGTTGTCATTCCATAACTTCGGAACGGGTGGACCTCGCTAATTCTTCTTTTGTGCTCACCAATGACAGCAGAAGGTTCTTATGAAAGAAAAAAATGACATACACCGCTGGGCACAGGCCACCCTAGATATTCATATTAATAGTTAAGACAGGACAATGTCTGTCGAGTCCACTAGTAATATATAGATTCATTATCATAATCATAATTATCCACTGCTGGACATAGGCCTCTCCAATTGCTTGTCACTGTGATCTGATTAGATATAGATAGATTATACTGTCATAATTATTTGTCTCGGCAAAAATGGCGAACCTCTCACCCGACCGAGATTAATATCGGCGTCTCATTTGCTATAATTAACTTTTTCATTACGTGGAATATTTTATTAGTTTATTAGTCACGAGCGTATCTACTCGTATTAATGTGTTTTTGCTTTCATCATATTTCTCTTCAAAGTAAAAATATCCCTAATGAATAATAATCAAATATTAGTTCTATGGATTCCTTTGAGAGTTACTTGCATGAGGGAACACACACTCATATATAAACACATTAGGTTAAACTAAGGGAATGTACGAGTATAAAAATAAAATTTAATCCCAAAGCGGGGTAGGCAGAGGCACTTGCTTAATAAGCAAATACCCACGGTTCACCAAGCGTATTTAACCCAACGTGACAGGGGGGGTGAGCCCATCGCCGTTATAGGGTTCACACACCTTGTGGTGTGCGGGTTTCATCACGATGTTGTCCCTCACCGTACGAGCGTTGCGTTGCGTACATAGGCTCTGAAAAAAAGTCCCATTGGTACACGTCCAGTA
>SJJU01005584.1:0-13480 GCA_012932125.1 Conopomorpha cramerella | reverse complement strand
GGGCAGTTTTCAAAAGCAGTATCACAGATCACGAAATAGTTACTATAAATATCTCAACAAAAACCAAAAGTAATCACAAATCTAGATATAAAACTAAAATAGACAACGAGGCAATCACAGAAGAGCTAGAGAGAGTAGACTGGGCGGAAGTATTGCAAGCGGCTGATGTGGATATTGCAACAAACTTATTCGAAGGTAAAATAAACCACATAATAAACAATCACGTTAGTGTTTCTCGAATCTCAAGCTCCAAAACGAATATAAAACCATGGATTACTCCGGGATTGATCAGATGCATTCAGAATAGAGACAGGCTTCATTTAATGGCAAAAGCACAGCCAAATAACTTTATAGCTCAAATCACTTACAAAAGGTACAGAAATTTTTGCAATGACTTATTAAAAAACTTGAAGAGATCTTACAATGCCAAAGAAATAACTGAAAGTCAAAATGATTCCAAGCGAATGTGGTCTGTCATAAAGGAAATGTGCGAGCAACATAAAAATAAATTCCCACCAAACGATCTTCTTAAAGCAAAGAGTACTGAAAAGGACTCAATTGCAGCGTGTAATGTTTATTTCTCTGAAGTGGGCAATAAGCTGTCGGAGAGCATTCTCGCGAACAAAAGCGTGAGCGAAGATCACCTAGCCGCAAACTGTAGTGCACCCCTCTCGCATTTCGTGAACTCGTGCTATTTGTCTCCTACTGATCCCGAAGAGCTGGCCACCATAATTACTGGCTTGAAAAACGAGTGTTCTCCTGGTCTCGACAAGATTAGTAATAGGTTAATAAAACTAAACAGAAATGTGTTACTGGTACCATTAGTACACATATTTAATCTTAGCCTGTCAACAGCCACCTTCCCTTCGGTGTGGAAAACTGCTCAAATATGTCCTATTTATAAAGATGGGCCAAGAGATCAACCCAATAGCTACAGGCCAATCTCATTACTTATAGCCTTCTCCAAATTACTCGAAAAGTTAGTAAATAAACGGATTGTTAATTATCTTGAAACGCACAATTTTTTCTCTGAATCGCAATTTGGTTTTCGCAGGGGAAAATCTACGGCAGATGCAGCAAACACACTTGTCGAAAATATTGTAAAACCTTTGGATGGTGGCAAAGCTTGTGCTGGCCTGTTTCTAGACCTGGCAAAGGCCTTCGACACCGTCTCAATACCAATATTAATTCGGAAATTAGAGCGTGCAGGAATTAGAGGCCAAGCGCTGGATTGGTTTTCGAGCTATCTTTCTAACAGAAAACAGTTAGTTAAAATAGGAGAGCTCTACAGTGAGACTCTACCAATGAATTATGGCGTGCCTCAAGGAAGTATCCTAGGACCAACTCTTTTCCTTGTTTATATAAACGATCTCCAAAACATATTTAATGACCACAAACGCATAAAGGTCATATGCTACGCCGATGACACGGCAATCATAATTCAGGGAAATTCATGGACTACTGTACGCAAAGAGGCGGAGATGGCTCTAGGATTGGTCGCGAAATGGCTCTCGGATAACTTGCTTTCCTTAAATACAAGCAAAACCAACTACATATATTTCCATAAGACAAAAGCCTCTGCCCCAAGAGTTTGCCAAGACATCAAAATACACACTACACATTGCACCGAAAAGGAATGTGCTTGTCCATCAATAAAAAGAGTCATAGTTACGAGGTATTTGGGCGTTTTTATTGACGAAAATCTTAATTTCCAATGCCAAATAAATGCGGTGGCAGGTAGAGTCAGAAAAATAATTCACATCATGAAACTACTACGCGGTAACGTTCCTGTGGAAATACTTCGCCTCGTATACAACAGTTTGTGCAAACCAATAATTAACTATTGTCTCTTAGCGTGGGGTGGCTCAGCTAAGACAAGTATGATCATTGTCGAAAGAGCTCAGCGTGCAGTTTTAAAGGTCATGATGTGTAGACCAAGGTTATATTCTACCGCAAGACTCTATCAAGAAACTAAATTTCTCTCAGTTAGGAAACTTTTTGTTTTGAACACAATTATAAGGGAACACTCAGTACAAAAAACGTTAGGAATTTCATCTACCACAACCACAAGACTTCAACGAGTTCAACGTGCAAAAACACAACCCATAAGAACTGCATTTGCAAAACGATTCCCTGGTTTTTTGGGTCCTTTTCTGTACAATAAGGCTTTGAAATTTGGCGCGCTGAGGAATCTCTCCACAAAAGAAGTCAAAGTTTTAGTATGCAACTGGCTGGAGGGTCTTAACTATGAGTGTACTGAGGCAGTTCTAAAAACTGTTTGTTAGCTTAAATAGGTACTTGTTTATAATAACATTGCAATAAATAGCTTTGTGATGTTCATCAATGTGTGAAAATGATCTCCTTACACTTAAACTTATTGATATTTATTTTATGTTATATTTTTTCTAAAGTTAAAGTCATACCGATGTAAACATAGTTAATTAAAGTTTTTACTTGGTTACCCACAATACAGGTTCTACCTAGTGTGGGAACCATTATCTCATGCCTACCATTATAATGTTTACTGTGTGATATGTCAATAGTTTTGTAATATGTGTTTAATGTGTTTTCTGGTAAATAAATTATTATTATTATTTTTATTTTATCTTTATTTCTCTCTTAAAGAGGTTCTTTGGCACGGGCTTACGCCAAGTGCTTAAGTTTGCATTCCTACCTAAAATACATACATTTAAATTTATAACTCATGGTCTTTACCCATAAATTTCCGTACAATACGGCAGGGATTCAGTATTGCAGCTTTTTGAAGTAATGTATAAATTGTTTTCGTGACATTGAGAGTTTTTAAACTATCGTGTAGTGTGTAAGGGATGACGCCTGTAGATGAAAGTATGATCGGAACTGTTTTGACTGTCTGCACCTGCCACTGTGTTTTGATTTCTATGGCCAGGTCTGTGTACTTAGTTATTTTTTCTGTATGTGTGGTGGAGAGATTGTGTGTGTTAGGTACAGCTATATCTATCAAGTAAACGGTTTTGTTCTTTTTGTCGTGAAATGTTATGTCTGGTCGGTTGAAGTGTATTGTTTTGTCAGTTATAATGGTCCTGTCCCAATAAAGCTTAAAGTCTGCTGAGTCTAGGATAGTCTGCGGCGAGTATTTATAATAAGGTAATTTATCTGTGATTAGGTTATATTTAAAAGCGAGGTATTGGTGAATAATGGCTGCAACTTGGTCATGACGATGTTTGTAGTCTGATTGGGTAAGAGATCTGCATGCGCCTGTGATATGTTGTATTGTTTCAGAACTACTGTGGCAATGTCTACACATGTCATTTGCAAGCCTGGTGTCGTGAATTATGTATTTTCTGTAGTTACGCGTATCAATGACCTGATCCTGTATTGCTAACATAAATCCTTCAGTTTCTGGAAACAGTTCACCTCTCTTGAGCCAGGCATTTGATGCTATTTTGTCAACATTTGGATTAGCCAAGTCAAGGCGGTGTCGACCGTGAAGCGATTTTTGTATCCATGTGTCTATTTTTTGTTGCTGTTCTGTAATGGTTTCATTATTTTGCGGTTGACTGTCTTGTAAATTAAGAGGGGTGAGTTTAAAATCGGCACGGACTACGGCATTGTGTAAATTCGAGTTTTGTGCGCGTGAACGAAAAAATGACCTGAGTGTAGATATTTGTTTGTTGTGTAAATTTTTTATATCTATTATACCTCTTCCTCCTTCGTGTTTTGGTAGAGTTAATCTTTGGATGCATGAACGAGGGTGGTGTTTTCTGTGTTTAGTCATGACTGTATTTATAATGCGCTGGTGTTTTGCTAAATCTGATTGAGACCAATTAATAATGCCAAAAGAATATGTCAGGATAGGGATGGCAAATGAATTAATCGCTTTTACTGTATTGCGTGAATTTAAATGTGTATTAAAAATTTTGTGAAGTCTAAGTCTGAAATTTTGTGTAATTATTTTTTTGGTCTCTTTTTGGTGTATTTGTTGTGTTTGATAGTACCCTAAATATCTGTATCCAATTTCGTTGTCTACTGGTCCTATTTGTTCCCCACTGGTAAGTTCATACGAGTTTTTTTCCACTTTGCCTTTCTTAATGGATTGTATCTTGCATTTATCTATCCCAAATTCCATATGGATGTCAGAAGAGAACTGTTGAGTTATGTCTGCAAGTTTCTGTATTTCAGTTAAATTTGTACCATATAATTTAATGTCATCCATGTATAATAAATGAGACAGAGTATGTTGGGAATTGCCAAATTTGATTTTAAAACCTTTTTGCGTTGCATTTAAAAGATTGGATAGTGGATTCAGCGCAAGACAGAACCAGAGCGGGCTTAGAGAATCTCCTTGGAATATGCCACGTCTAATATGAATCGTATCTGTTTCTATAGATGTACTACCGTTGTATAACTTAAGTATGGTGTTCCAGTTTTCCATGGTTGTGTTCAAGAAAGCAATAACAGTTGGATGAACTTTGTAGTGTTGAAGGATGTAAGTGAGCCAAGTGTGTGGTACGGAGTCAAAAGCTTTCTTATAATCAATATACATAGTGTAGATGTTTCTTTTCTTACGGAGAGCCTGTTTGGATGCTACAGCGTCTATCGTTAGCTGTTCCTTACAACCCTGGCTGAATTTTCGGCAACCTTTTTGTTGTTCTGCGAGTAAGTTATGTGTGTCTGCGTGTTTGTAAATAATGTGGGTGATGCATGCTGTTATTATTTTATAGATGTTCTGTAGACAAGTTATTGGTCTGTATTTAGCTGGATTTTTTGTGTCTGTTATGTCTTTAGGAAGCATGTAAGTAGTTCCTTGTGTAATGTATTTAGGCATTGTGTTAGGATTTTTTATGAAGTTGTTTATGTGTGTGAGTAATGTTGTGTGAGTGCAAGTGAATTTTTTGTACCAAAAATTATGAATTTTGTCCGAACCTGTAGCCTTCCAGTTGTGGGTTTTTGCTATAACTGATTTGAGAACGTCTATTGTCATTTCGTCAAAATCCATTGTAGGTATATTCTGAATGTGTTCTTTGTCTTGGGCTACCCAATCACTACCAGTATGTTCGACTGGATTTGTCCAGATATTAGACCAAAATATATGTAATTCTTCGGCTGAAGGTGTTTCTGTTGGGAACGTTGGACTACTATTACTATTATGTTTGTTGCTTAGAGTCCTATAAAACTGTTTTTCGTTTGTGCAAAATAACCTGTTTTGTGTTTTTCTGAGTGTCGTGAATTTGTATCTGCGTAACCTACTTGCTAAAGCATTCAGTTTCTGTTTTAGGGTGTCTAGAAAATGAGAGATGTCTGTGTTGTCAGGTTCGTGTTGTGAGTGTACTCTGTGTTGCATTTTTATACGGTCAATGTGTCGTTGGAGTGCAAAACCGCCATTACCTCGTATATATTGTGTCACTCTTCCAATATCAGCTCTTAATCGTTTAATTCTCTTTTCAAGACGATATTGCCACTCGGGTATTTTTCTATTGTTAAAGGTAAGTGGAGAATCATGGATTTTTCCACCGTTGTATATAACTGCAGTATAGGCTGCAGAGTATATCATGGTCTGTAGGGATTCAAAGTCAACCTGATTAGATAAATATTTGGGGATAATTTTTTCGTTGATCGTGTGTACTGTAATTGCAAATTTTCGGCCTGGCTTTTGTTTGGGTATGCACGGTCTAGATGTTGGTGCGCTAAGTTTAAAATAATCTAGAGTTTTTGTAAATAGATCTCCTACTTCGTTTATGTCATTTTCTGACAGTAACTTGAGATTAGATTGTTGATTTTCGGCATTTAGAATTTCACTTTGGTTTTCAATTTGAGTTTCTTGACTAGACTGAGAGTGGTCAGTGTGGTAAGTGGTGATGAATGTCTGTGTGTCTTGTGTCTGTGTGCAGTTATCTAGATTTAACTCTAACGTTATTTGGTCCCGTATTTCCTGAAGTCTTTCTTCCGATATATATTTATTATTAATAATGGCCCTAAGTTGATCTGAGATTCTTTGTTCCGAGACATGTGCAAGTTGTGTGAAAGCCGCTGTAACAGCGGCGTGTAGTATGGGTCTGTATGCAGTTCTATTTGATTCTAGTCTAGTAATTCTGTAATAGTTCTTTATTATTGTCTCATTCATGTCGTTGGTCCAGACCATTCTTTGTCTTGTGGTAGTTGGTATGGGCAAGGTGTGAGAAGTATGATTTTGTGGTGTACTTTCAGTGTATTGTGACTGATGATGTGTGTTAGCTTGTGATGTAACTTCTAATCTAATTTCGTCGCGCGTGTTCTGGGATAGTAAATTTCTCCTAACTATAGCTCTTTTTTGATCTCCAATTCTTTGCCTTGAAACGTTGATGTGTGGAAATTGTGAGTTAAATATTCGATGCATTTCTGGTAAACATGCTCTGGTGTCATGCTCCAGATTTGACGCTATGAGATACGCACGCCATATGGAGCGGTTCATGTCTTCCGTCCATTTGAGACGCGTGCGATTCCTGGCGACAGTGGGTACAGGGATATCGGCGACTGCCTCCTGTACAACAGCTGTCGTAGTTGAAGAAGTGGTTGATGAAGATGAAGGTGAGATTGGTGAAGTTGGCTGAGAGAAACTATGACGTGATGAATGGCTTTCATAAGAAAACAAACTATGATTTGGTGATGTGGGTGAAAGGTGGTCATCGGCTGTAACATTTTCGGGTTGAACCCCAGCAAATGCCCGCCTGTTCAGCTCCTCGCTGCCGATGGTTCGCATGCTGTGACACCCAGCATCGGCTCCAGGTGTGCCCCGACGATCTCCGGGAAGCGGCCCTAATCATTTTTTCTTACTTCTTGTCTCCATTTTACCTAAAATACCCTTGCCTTGTTGGCCGTGTAAGTTTTAATTGTACACTGTCCGCCCCCCACGTGAGCATAGATGGTCAGCTCGGACGTAAGGTTGGGTTTTGGGGGGCTTATTATTATTATTATCTACATAGTACCTATTGCATTTTCAACGTATTATTATAGAAAAGAACTCCCACGCGCTAAAAAGAGTGGAACAACAAAAGTACCAAGAAATAATACATACTAGAGAAGTGTATGACGCGGTTGGCGCCCATAAGACCGATGTTGTTCTCCGCGCCGCCTGTCCACGACTCGTGGACGAACACTGTGGCCGTCTCCACCACGGTCTCCGGGTTGGCCACGCTGGCCACGCCGAAACGGACCCACGCGAATCGGGTGCTGTTTTATTGGAAAAATGGAAATTCATTAGAAAAACAACAAATAAATTAAGTACATATCGCATAGTTAGAACAAAAAGGATACGAAACATGCTGATTTTGTAATTTAAGTTTTGTATATTTTATGTTAAAGTTCAATTTCATAAAATGACACTATTTGTTTTGTGTCACTTTTGTTCTAACTGTACGATATGTGCTGAATAGATGTTTTTCCAACATTGTTTTTCCAATATACACTATTAACAGTGTTTCTCTGCTATTATATACATGTATCATACATATAAACCTCCCTGAAGAATCACTCTATCTACTAAAGAAAACCGCATAAAAACCCGTGGAAAAATTTTAAAGTTCTAAGCAAACATAGGGAGAAACAGACAGCGGAAGGCGACTTTATTAACCGACTTCAAATAAAAAGGAGGAGGTTCTCAATTCGTCTGTATGTATAATATTTTTTTATTATGTATGTATATTAGCCCAATTTTCCCGTCATAGGGGTCGTAAGAGGCGACCGAGGGAGCTCTCCAGAGAACGGGCAGCAGCGCTCTCTGTGAGTTAAACCACAACACCACTGCGATCGCCAACCCGCCTGCCAGGCGTGGCGATTACTGGCATTTCACCCCAAATGACGGATCTCATTGGGGGAGGCCCTCGTCCAGCAGTGGACGTTATGTGGCTGATGATGTATAATACTTTTTATATTAAGTATTGATTGGACATTGATGCTACTTGATTAGATACGAATATTTTAAGGATTTCTTCCACTTTTTTTATTAAGCTATAAACAAGCGGTTGAAACAAAAATGAAATAAGTTTATTTATACAAAACACATTACATTGAACATAATTGAGGTAGCGAGTCTTATAAGCTGAGGTAGCGAGTCCTATCTTGTAAGTACATATTGAAGAGGGTAAATGAAATAAGACAAAAAAAAAGAAGCAAAGAACAACTTCCTCGCACGAATGCAGTACTTTACTTACACAGGTAGGTACTTAGATAAAATTGCAAAAGATTAATTGTATCCACTAGCAAATTTCAAAGAGACACTTGCATTTCCTCTCGAATCCTTTAAACGGGCGACGTAGAAAATGGGGGAGAATTTATCGGCGCGCGACTTGAAGTGGGCGTAGGACAAGAACCATGAAGTTGTCAAGTGACACTCCAAGAGTCTGCAGACTGGAGTTTCCTCTCTCGCGTCCGCTTCGCTGGTCTCGTGTTAACATGTTGGGATGTGGATGAAACTTTACGTGTGTGTGTGTGTGTGTGTGTGTGTAGATGTGTATACAAGGATATCTTGGCGATCGTTGGCAGAAAGTTTTCAATCAATTTACCACAGTTGGAGCAAAAGTGACGCAACACATTGTGTCATTTTATAAAATTGAACCACTATGCATTTAAGGATTAATATAAAGCGTATGTGGTTCAGTTGGTCGGATCCTTGACTTGTAACTGGGTCGCGGGTTCGAGTCCGGCTACTGGACGTGTACCACGTGTGTCTTCAATAGATAGAGTAATTCTAAAGGAAGGTATATGTATAATACATGCACAAAATAGCAGAGAAACACTGTAATAATTTATTTTACAGGCATGGGGAATTCGGTAGGAGACCAATCCATAAGATTAGATTTGATTTAAATAAATTAGATTCTTTTTAGAGCTAAAAATGTTCTTGATCCCTAGACACTTTCGATGTGTGTAGTTTTATAATCAAGCAAAAAATATGTCATCTTACTCGAAAACGCATCGAGCACTAGAGAGCACCCAGCGCTCGTCGATCATGGAGCCCAGACAGGTCTCGAGGTAGGGCTTGTACCACACGGTGCGCCTGATGTGCACCGTCCAGGGGTTGCTGCCGGCCTCCGCCAACACGCTGCCCGTGCCCGCAAGCAGTCCTGGCATGAGAGGACATTGTTATGACCAGCAGGCCTAGCACTCGCCTCAAGAAAGATATGACATAGAACAAATACGCGTTCTGATTGGCTGTTATGTCACGCTTTGTGCGACTCAGCTAGTTTCAACAAATCGCGGCGCGTTATATGTCTTGTCACTTATTTCTTGGAACGCTGTGCTAGGGGGGCTGTGGTTTAGTGGGAGATTACATTGAAAGACGAAGAAAGTCACTGGGGTGAATAGGTACCTAATGAACAAGCTTAACATCAGGCAGGATGGTGGTCAAACGCTTGTTCATAGCGATAGAAAAGAATAAGAAAGATAGAACATTCATTACAAACAACAGAAGTAACACAAAAAAAGTTGTGTGGTTTTACAAATTTTTAATTCCCTACTTCGCGGCCGACCGTCACGCGACATGCAACACACGGACGAAAAAGTTTGAGACGATGTAGGTAATAAAAGTTTCACTTTAAAAAAAAACAAAATACGGAACAAAAAACAAGTTATAAACAAAAAATAAAATGTGTAGGCGTTTAATGTGCTTCTGCCGAAGTCAAATGGCATCTGGCTCAGCATATGCTGGGGTTCGCGCCCGCAGCGCTGATTTTCAGCCAGTGCCAGAAGTATATAAATGCCGCCATGAAATACAACCAATAAAAACATACATACATAATTTTGAACTCAACATAACCTTAAAACCATGTTTGACAGTAACTTAGCTAGCTATGTGATTCCAACTATCAAATGGTTTTCAACGTTGCCCTCATTTAACAGGCCTTGCTTACGTCTAAAACTACTGAGCTGTGTTGTTTCCAAAATACGTAGGCAACTTTAGGGACACGCAGCGGGAATTTGGACGGTCACTTAATTCGTGGACGCCCGACGCGCCGTCAAATGAGTAATCGCGTGTGCCTTAAAGTGGCCTAGATAAGTTGTAGCCATTTGGTAATTCGATAAGCAAAATTCCAAACTGCAGACGGCAGACCGTGGACCAAACATTTGGTCGAAACTTAGCTCCAATGTTTATACACGAACGTCCAATGTACCTATGATTTTCAATTATTATCGTCCACTGCTGGACATATGCCTCTCCAATTGCACGCCACTGTGATTTATTTTCAGCTTCCTGCATCCAGTTTCTGGCATCTTGCGCATATCGTATATACACCGTGTCTGAGGGCGTCCTTCACTCCGTTTGCCGAGACACGGTCTCTACTCGAGAACCCTGTCTACCTATGCTCTACTTATTGATGTATCGGATCCAAGACTAGACCTTGGAGTCAATAGTGTTAATTTGTGGAACCCATTTAGTAAAAATCGTTTAACAATAACTGTATATTTTCCTCTGTCCTCTCTTCTCACTTCCATTTCCTACTTCTATTTTCACTTTATCACACTTCTTTTATTCTTTCTCCCTCTCGGCAATACAACGAAATTTAGGCAAGCCCCTTAATATTTGCTCCTTATAATAAACATAATAAAAGAAATAGAAATAGGTACATACTTTGTTCAACTGCATTTTCTCCCTGTAAAAAAATGAAATAAAATATTTAATATAACAAACAGCGGTTAATTGAATAATCTTGATTATGTTTAGTTATCTATCGATTAATGGTAATCCGTTATCGCTACTTAGATATCTAAACGTACGCATAAAGACTTGCCACCTAAAACCTGGTAGGTACTTTGTACCTATCTTAAGATTTTACTCAGTGTATATCAGTAACAACTGCTATTACCTACCTACTTTAAGTATGTCTAGTACAAAATTTACCAAAAAAATACATACATGCATACATACACTTCACGCCTTTTAATCCCAAAGCGGGGTAAGCAGAGGCACTTGCTAAGCAAATGCCCACGATTCACCAAGCGTATTAACCCAACGTGACAGGGGGTGAGCCTATCGCCAAAAAAATACAATTACATATATTTAAGGGAAGAAATTAATTGGGATCAGCTCGTGACCACAGCACATGTAAATGTCGAAACGTCGAGCAAATAACGAAGGTCAAGCATTCTGGTTACCTTTTTTGGTTAATTTCGCGCCGATATACCCAGTTTAAACTATGAATATAATGTTAGTGCGTGTTTCTTTAAAAATATTTAATTAGCATTTTTCTACAGCACTGCACTGTTCACGTTTCATTTCTGAATTTTCCAATTCATACATACATACACTTCACGCCTGTCTCCCAGAGGGGTAGGCAGAGACTACAGATCTCCATTTGTCACGGTCCTGACATACCCCTTTCGCTTCATCTACATTCATACATCTTTTCATACATGACATCCGATTTCGAGTACTTTTCACGCCACCTTCGGCCAATTCGGCCTTTTCCAATTCAACATTAAAAAACGGGGTATTCATAGCTCACTCACGATAAAGTGTACCTAATATCATTGTACCTGTCCACGGTTACTGCCAAGGGTCGTAAAATGCAAGCAAACGTTGAGGTTATACTCGACAGGGACTTAATTAAGAAACTTTTAGAGATAATTTCTGGCAAACTTATTCCTCATAATCCTCAATACAGCTTTGGCTGATTGGACATAAAACTGACACAAAGGCTTTAGTGTCAGGCTCATGTGACATTTTGAAAGATTTTGACAAAACTTGATTTATAATGCGAAGACCGAATTTGCTTCATAAACGAATGGGGAATTTCCTTTTCGGATTTCGGAACTGTCATTCGGACGTTCATCAGCTTTGTGTTATGCTACTGTATATCTGTATGTTATAGCACTTTAACGATGAAATAAATATTTTTTTACTTTGACATAGGTACTTACTTTCCGTCATAGTTTCCATGGAAAGTCCCGTAAATCTGTCAGAAAAACGTCCAAGAAAATTCCATTTTGTATCGATAGTACTTATCAAATTTTTACTTAACAATGTCAAGGACTACTTACTGTCATTACATCCCAGACCAGTAACGAAAGAAAATGGTCTACTACCCTAAGACTCTTGACCACATACTTGATACAGACATTCCTCTACGGTGAGCCGTAGAAGTCCAGGGATCGGACGGCCGTCGCCACACAAGCTATGGTATTCATGTCTCCTACTAGGTACTACACACATCAAAAGTGTCTAGGGATCAAGTACATTTTAGAAGATTGCAATCAAGAATATATGTTACAAAAACTGAATTCATTCATAATTTATTCAAAATGTTGTGATAAGTCATTGATATAGGCATGGGGAATTAAGTAGGACATCAATGCAGAAGATTAGATTTGATTTAAAATAAATTCGTTTTTTTAGAGATAAAATTCTTGATCCCTAGACACTTTTGATGTGTGTATAAAGCTGTTCGTAACGCACCTCGAGAAACTCAAATTTTCGTGCGTGTTCTAAGCGAATTGCAAGACGAAGAAGTAGAGACCATTATTCTGCAGTAAGAAAAGGTGTAACTTGACATTTATTTTCATGGGAATATATGCTTTATTACTCGACTAACCCGAACTAATAAAGCATATACACTTTACGCCTTTTAAATCCCAAAACAGCGTAGGCAGAGGCAGTTGCTAAGCAAATGCCCTCGGTTCACGCGTGCGTATTTAACCCAACGTGACAGATCGTGAGCCCACCGCTGTTAAAGGGTTCACACACCTAGTGGTGTGCGGGTTTTATCACGATGTTGTCCTTCACCGTACGAACGTTGCATTGCGCACATAGGCTCTGAAAGAGTTCCATTGGTACACGTCCAGTAGCCGGACGCGACCCGCGACCGCCTGGTTGCCAGTCAAGTATCCGACCAACTAGACCACAGACGCACATATGCACATGAAAATAAATATAAAGTTAAGCCCTTTCATCGTATGACGACAGTATTGTAGTAAAATGGTGATTACTGACCTGCACGACAGCCGCAAAAAGGCACAAGAGTAACACACAACCCCTCATGTTTCCCTCCGAAATGGCTCAACAAATCCTCACAACTAATTATTCTAGGTAATTACAAAACCGATCACTCACTTATCAGAGATAAAAGGTTTATCCAAATACTTATCTTGAAGATAAACTAATTCGATTGATAATGACTTAAACCTAAGTTTTTGAGACTGTCGATAAGGTGTTTTTCATTACAAACGTATTGTTCGGGGTTTCTCTGCGGTTTTTTAGGTACATGTGAAGAAGTTTCACACCTTCGGGATCACGCCATTATTTCGATGGTCCCAATTAAAAATGTCGGTAGTGAAATTTTAGGAAAATATACTTTTCTACACCGTTAGATTGGCTGAACTTGTACGTCACGTAAAAATACCAAAAATTGTAAGCTGTTGTAAATTTGAAGTATGTACCACAAGTAGTTTAGTTTTAATACCCAAAACTAACTTCTATCTTCTCTTCTGAACATGTTCCGTTTTGTAGATCCGACTTTCTTAATAGGGA
>SJJU01005583.1:0-21264 GCA_012932125.1 Conopomorpha cramerella | reverse complement strand
ATATTAAAGGATATTGCTTATTGCAAAGAGCTCGCAAAACTTTTCTATTACTTATTATTAATACGTTTATTCTTGAAACTTAAGTACTAAAGAAAACTGAAATCTTCAAACTCAAAGCATACAATTTATATGTGTATATAATTCGTAGTTTTAAAATCCAAATTTCAGTAGGGTAGTTTGGAGCGGCGAATATGTCTTTTATTATATTTCTCAGTATTTCAGCTTAGCTCGAACATGTGGTTTACTTGTATGATCTGAAGCCATTAAGCCGTAATGGAAGCCAATCTAATAGCTGTGCTACCATCATTTAGAACGCACAATCGACTTTCCTTCGCTTCTGGGTAGAATTGAGGACAGCGTGAACTGTATAGTCCATTTTACTGTGACTTTCTGTTCTTTGTCTTATAGTAAGACTTATAGGTCAAGTTAAAATGGCTTAAAGCAAGCTAGAACGATATAATCGTCAGGTAGAGCTGCATTAGTCACGTAATATAGGAACTCTGTGGGAAAGTTTTGTGTTTGGGTTTTTGATGTTAGCTATTTGATTAATGAAAGCGCTTTATCAAATCTGTAATCTGTTCTCACGCTTGGATTTCATTTCGGGATAAGCAGGGAGTTGGTGCATGGCACTTGCTCTTGATTTGGTTTTCCTTCAGAGTATGAGGTATACACCAGTGAATGTGGACCCCTAATGCAGAAACCATATCGACATCTGTGACGTTGTATATTTCAAATGATGTATCTTAGTATCACAAAAGTACTTAGTATCATAAAAGCGCTCAAAATTGATACTGTACTATAAAATACTAAGCAGAAGGCGATCAAAATAGATCAGAAATGGCCGCAGTGATACTGGGTACAACACGTCCTTGAAGAGGGTATGATCAACAAATAAAAAAGGGTATAATCATACATAATACATTTGTAAACATTATACACACATCCAAAGCATCTAAAGATCAAGAACATTTTTAGCTTTAAAAAAAATCTAATTTATTTAAATCAATCATTCTTCTGGATTGGTGTCCTACCTAATTCCCCATGCCTGTATCAATGACTTATCAATGAAAATATTTCAATCCCCCTACAAAATGTTATCTCCCGAGGCAAAATTTTGTCTATTTTGTATGGAGATGAACATTTATTTTTCCATTTCTCTGCATTGTCTCCATAGTAAAAGTTGTTCATATTGACGAGCCCAACAGCGTTTCTAAGACCATTACTCGGGGTCCTTTTACAAGCAGTATATGCAGCAGTACCTTCATACCTTCATACTAATACCGTTATAAAGCAGTTCTTTATGTAATTATAGTAGTAAACCCAGGTTCAACAAAACATAAGTCATTGATAAAACCACATTCAGGTACCTAGCAACTAGTCCGTGAGTCATTCAGTGATTAAAACACACGGTACCGTACCCTGCCTTGGCTTGGCTGCATTAACGTAAGCTGTTATCCATTAAAGGCGTCATAATAACGCACAGTTTACTGCCAGTGCCAGCTTAATGATATCAAGGTGCAAAGAAAATCTATGCCAAATAAAACGACAATAAGTTGTGTACGAGGCGAATGAGATTTGTCTGCTACTGCTTGGTTATCTAAACCCGTATTATCTATCTACTCACCCACAAAACACAGGACCTTCGTCAGCCTATGTCGTGAGTACAACAAAACTTTGACTAACTCTAACTAGAACTTTCTAGCAACAACTCTATTATTTGTCAGTTAGCCAAATTGCTTATGGTGTGCACGCCACTGAGTGTAGTAGGCTTAGACCCCTGGAGACCTTTTGTCATGACATTCAGTTGATAGAGTTTTGGTTCCTTCTTCTGTCATTGTGACAAAAGTAGGGACGATCGAAAATCATGGAAAATTTGTTGTTACTGTCTGATCTACCTAGTGTCAGGATGGTGTCTTAGTCACCGTCTCCCCGTGCTGACACAAGATGGTATGTATGTGTTGTAGCCCCCTTAGCAAAGCGCCCCAAGAAGGCATGACAAGACATATCAGGCACTGCGATTGGTTGAAACAAGCTGAGTCGCACGATGTGTGACATAGCAGCCAATCACAGCGCGTATTTGTTCTATGTCGTGTCTTTCTTGACGGGCATGCTAGTGCTGCCGGTCAGTGGCGTGCACACCATATAGGCAAAAAGACACTGCCTACCTTAGTATTTTGGCTACCCGACCTTATAAGAGAGTTATTGTTGGATCTTTTTTTGTTATACTCACAAAGTCACGACATAGGCGAAGTCCTGTGTTGTGTGGGTGAGTATATAGGTAGAGGTACCTATTTTTCGTAAAGACAAGTTACCTATACATAGGTGTCAATCCTTGGGGATTACTGCCTACCTTGTCGCAAAAGTCAATGCACGCCACTGGTGTATTATACTCCGGAAGGCAATTAATTCCATGAGTGACAAAACCGAAGCCTACATCATACTTAAGGACTGTACCTTCTGGACTCTAGTTTCTTAGTACATTAATGAGTCATTTCAATCTAGTACTGCTGTATTGTTTTAAACGCTTGTTAGTCATTGCTAATTACAAATACTAATGGACTTTGATTTCTTAGTGCTGATTCGCAACACTTCTACGAATGAGACGTTCATGTGGTACACACTTCACGCCTTTATTCCCAAATAGATAGACAGAGACACTTGCTAAGCAAAAGAGTCCCATTGGTACACGTCCAGTAGCCGGATAGAACACGCGACCTCCCGGTTACGAGTCAAGTATCCGACCAACTGGACCACAGACGCTTTAATGTGGTATATTTTTTAAATCTTTAGATCACTTTACATCTGGAAGAAGTCGCTCTACAATAAAAGTGCTTACGCAAACGTAACATTGTTCATTTTCGAATTCGAGTTCATAGCAAGAATCTGGTCTACCAGCCCCCCCCCAGCACAGCGCTCCAAGAAATAAGTGACAAGACATATAACCCGCTGCGATTTGTTGAAACTAGCTGAGTCGCACAAAGCGTGACATAGCAGCACATCAGAGCGCGTATTTGTTCTATGTCACATCTTTCTTGACGCGCGTGTTAGGCCTGCACCTCTAGGGTTTAAACTCATATCAATGTCATTAGAAATTAAAGTTATTTTTTAACTTTATCTGAGTGATGTTTTAATGACACAGGAATTGTCATCATTACTTGACGGACCGTGACAATAGTGTACATTGAAGGTAAGATACCATAGATAGCAATTAGCCTTATTGTATTTTTATAAACAAACTAGTGGAAGTCCCGCGATTTCATTCGCGTAGTTTAGTAGTACCTGCATCCCAAATTTCAAGCGTCTACATTGAGCGGTTTAGATTTTTCATACAAACGTTTTATCCCGTTAATTGCCGTTCCCGTGGGAATTTCGGAAATTCCTTTCTTAGTGCACCTCTACGGTACCTAAGCTATGTCCATTCCAAATTTCAAGTCCCTACATTTAGCCGTTTGGGATGTGCGTTGATATGTCAGTCAGTCATTCAGTCAGCTTTTCCTTTTATATATTTAAATAGATAAATGAAAAAGTAGTAAAGACGTCAATACTTGTATATTACAGCAAAACACTCAATTTATTTGTTGCAAAGTGCAACAAAATAAAAAAAACGAATTACATAAATCTTTAAAGATTCGCTCAGAAATGGAAATCGCAAAACAAAAATGATGTCACCGCACACTGTCACGTTTTCAACACTGAACCAAGGAAAACTGGTTCCTAACTTATATGAGGTTTAACATTCAAATTTGTTTGCACGAAATTGACTTGTACATGCACGGCCATTCTGCCAAAGTTCATGGATTTAGCAAAATGGCAAATTGAAATAAAAGCTTCACGAGGTGTAGGTGCGGAAGGTAAAGCCTTTTTTGAATCCGTACAAAAAATTGTTATTTTAAATACATTGTTCCTAAAAGGCAGGTATCTATTTGGGACACTCAATTTGTAATTCGGAAAATAAGAGCCTTCTTTTTGATGATTCATTAGCACAGTTTGAACAAAAGTGACGCAAAACAAAATTTGTCATTATATGAATAAAATTGAAACTTAACATAAAAGGTACAAAACTTAAATTACAAAATCGACATATATAAAACTCAAAAGTCCTGACTGATATCACAAACTCATCAACGCACAGCCCAAAATCCATTGATTGTAGTCGTTGCAAGCAGTTTCGGCCAAAGAGGATTTGATCACAATCGACATGAAAGACACAGTAGCGTCATCTTTTGAGAAAATAGTAAACTAACTTAAAATAAAAAATAAAAATACCTCATTATACAATTCATATGAAATGATGTCACCAGTGTTATTTAACCATACGTATTATGGCCAAGCTGCCATAACAGCAATATATTAATGTACTAGTGGACTCGACAGACATTGTCCTGTCTTAACTATTAGGTAATTTGAATATAAAATTAGTATAACCTCCAGGGTGGCCTGTGGCCAGCAGTGGATGTCACGAAATATAAAATCAAATTGGACGAAATTACATATAAATGCCAACTTTTGTGAATATCGGTAGCCTTGTCGAGGAGATAATTAGGAACAAACATCGTGACACTGGATTTTAATATATTAAGATTTTCGTTCATAATATCATTTGTTGAGATACCCCTTCTTACACATTAGGTATTGGTATTTCTTAACCCAGACATAAGGTTATCCCTTGGTTGCCGTAAGAGGCGACTGAAAGGGCGTGGGGGCTGTAGCGTACGAGCGGGGAGTCGTGCGCTTAAATTACGGTCCCCGAGGACGGTGACGGTACCGCGGTGACCCTGGTACCGCCGTTAGTGAGGGGTGCGTCGACCGCCTCTCATGCCGGAGGTGGTCCGTGAGGGCCTAGCGCTGCTGGGGCCGCCCTTGGATGAAGTGGCTAAGGTCGTCACGGCAATAACGCGCGAGTGATCACCGTGGGGTTTTAGTGGGTACGAGTCCCACATATAGCCGTTGTTCCCGTCAGCGATGGGGTATCCATAACGGATTTCCCCACGATAAAAAAATGTATTGGTATTTCTTATTTTATTTGGTAAATAAACCATCATTATTTAATAGGCATAAGTTCACCAAAATACCAGTATGTAAGTACCCAGTAGTGTAATTGTCACATTACCCAGGAGAGCTAATGGGTATTAATTGTTCGAAATTACCTATTTTATCAACAAGTCATTATGACACTTTCATTTCCTGCTTTAAACTAGTTAGCAATAAATCAAATTCCGCCCACTGTAAGGTATTTAGGTCCGGCTTAAAATGCGTCAATAAAATCTCATAAAAGATTTTCAAGGTTACCTCAGCTCAGAAGTTTTTGTCCCTTTTGCTTATAAACAAAGAGAAAGGAACATAAAATGTTTACAAACATAAATACCTACATAATTGTATGCCGTTTAAAAGTGAAACTAAACAGTGTTATATTTTATTTGAATACATATTAAAAATAATAAAATGTATTTGAACATCTTTAAATTGACTCAACTCAGTCGAAAGTTAATCATTTACTCGAATAAAAAGGTACATTTTATGCGCAAACACATTCAACATCAAAATATCTAGTTAACCGAAAGTAATTATATATGAATAACTACAATATCGTTTACAAACACATATACTCGTAGTTTAAATGTCCCTTGGACTTCTTGACCATAGATATTGTTTTTAAACATAGATCATATTCATTGGTTAGTTCTGGCTCAGATTACTGCGCAGGAGTGGCCTCGGTGTGCGCATCGTGCCGGCGCAAATGTTACGAATTTAATGTACTAAGTTAAATGTGCAGGTAATACTGTATACATACATACGAGGGTATGTGTGTATGTAGTGGCGAAGCTAGGGGGTAAGCCGGTAGTACAAAACAAGCCTATGCCAGGCACAGTAACAAATATTTTCAAGGAAATTAAGTAGCGTAGGGACTTATCATAGCTCAAATAAGTAAGACAAATAAATCTAAATAAGCATTGTTTAAGTGCCTATTTTTCACTACCGGCTTACCTCCTAGCTTCGCCACTATTACATACACACATACACTCAATACATACCCTCGTCAGTAATCTGTTTAAGGAGGAGGTCGGTCACAACCTTAGGATCCTTCGGTCATATGTAGTATAATAAGGAGTTAAGAATGTCAATTATAACATACATACATACACTTCACGCTTGTCTCCCAGAGAGGTTGGCAGAGAATTAATTAGTATTCAGTATATTTATTGCATATCATGATGTACACTTTGATGTTACAATATTTATAGAATAATAATGACGCCATGTAAGGGCATTGCAAAGTAAAATAAATATTAACTTAACTTAAGTATTTACGATACTTTTATATACAGTTTTTGTGTCATTAATTACTTATGTCAGTTGCTAGATTATAGTGTGTGAACCCCCTAACGGCGATGGCCTCACCCCCTGTCACGTTGGGTTAAAGACGCTTGGTGAACCGTGTGCATTTTCTTATTAATCAAGTGCCTCTGCCTACCCCGCTTTGGGATTAAAGGGCGTGAAGTGTACATCCACTGCTGACCGGTGATGCAAATATATTGCATCAGATGCCTTTCTTCCTGTTGTGTCCGTGCGGGTTTCATCATGGATGTGTTTTTTTTTTTTATCACTATGAACAATCGTTTGACCACCATCCTGCCTGATGTTTAGCAGCGATGTGGTCTACGATGAAGCACACTTGTTCAGTAAAAAAACAGAGCAATTTAATGCCAGCTTAGATGACAACACACTGGTTACATGACAAAACTTAATTCCTGTAAAAAATAATCTAGATACGGTTTTTAAATACTTACAACAAAAACTAAAATATCACTAACGAGAAATTGGTTTCAGTTTCGCCGAAACACGTTTTAATGTTTTGTTTTCTTTTTAAAAATAGTTCTTTAAAAATCTGAAAAACAGTTTTAAACGCCGCTTTTTGTCGATAATGTAACACTCGGGATTTATGGAACAATTTTTTTTTAATAAAACGACACAAGTTAAAATATAAATCCATTCGTTACAAACGCCATGTAACCTTTTGTAAAATAAAATAAATAAATGGTCGAGGAATTTCTACGGTTACGCAACGAATAGGTCCATTCATGATACTTATAGACCCGAAATTTGAACCCAGTACTACTCGGTTAAGTGTTATGCTTTGTCTCACTCTAATGGCAAGTGTCAAAAAGAGACAAATGCGCCTCAAGCATTACATAAGCATTGAATTTTCGTACAAAATACAGGTTTAAGTTATTGGCACAAAAAAATATCGATTATGATTTGATGTTTATTCGTAATCATTACGAGTGTACTTTCGCAAATAATTTAACACTTTCGAGGTCACATCTCGTCTGTCTTTGTTCCAATTTGAGTGTCCACATAAGTGTTTAACCATTTACTAATAATAAAAGTTATACAATGTGAGATTTGCTCAGTGTTTTGTCTTTATCTATCATTTGAGAATTCCTTGACGTGTGTAAAAGACAAAACATTGTTTAAGTTACATCATGTAGGTACACTCGGTTGGAGTGTAACACTTTCAGTTTTTAATTACCAAGTAATAAATATTTTTATATATTTTTTTTTTCTGCAGTTTGACATTTTATCTAAAAAAAATATTCACAAAGCCCAAATAACGCCATTCAAAGGCCGGAAGTGCTACGCTCTGGCTGACCTTGACTACACCAGGAACTGTTATTTGTAAAAGGGTAAGGATTTGACGGCACAAATCCTTTATCCAAGAATAGAGACAACAAGAAATATTAAACACGGGTATGTGGTTCTATCTCAGTCGTTCCCCCCCAAATTATATCACGGAACTTACACACATCAAAAGTGTCTAGGGATCAAGTACATTTTAGAAGATTGCAATCAAGAATGTATTTTACAAAAACAGAATTCATGCATAATTTATTCAAAATGTGGTGATAATTCATTGATACAGGCATGGGGAATTAGGTAGGAGACCAATCCAGAAGATTAGATTTGATTTAAATAAATTAGATTTTTTTGGTGCTAAAAATGTTCTTGATCCCTAGACACTTTTGATGTGTGTATTAGCGGAGGCCTTCGTTCAGCTGTGGAAATCGAAAAGTACATAAACCTTCAAGACACCGCAATTTTAAATAAACTATGTAAACGTTCGATACCGTTCAACGAAGTAGATCCGTGACTGTGGAACCATTAAACCTGCACACTATAATGACATTTAATATCTATAGTAATGTAGAGGAAATAAATATCGAATTTCATTGGCAATATTAAGTGAACCGTTGACCCGGATTGTGATTTTGCTTCGTCAAGTTGCCGGCAAGAACGAGCTTTAAAAGCTTTTTATTATTTAACGATGCACTTTAAAGCTCGCTGCGCGGATGTGAAGCTCGCGCAGCTGTTTTCAAAATGAGCTTTCAGAAGACGAATGGTTTGTGTATTTTGTTTGTATGTATGTACGTATTTAACCAATATGTGTGTTCTGTGCTGGTTGCGAGAAGCCGAAAACAGATCACAGTGGCTTGCAATTGGAGAGGCCTATGTCCAGTAGTGGACAAGTATGGGCTGATGACGATGATGATGATGTGTGTTCTGTAGAGATTGGTTCATATAACTGTCGGATAAATTCAACTAACTACATTCTTGTAAAATCATCGTGGCATCAATACGTTGAAATCAACTCTCGCAAATAACCACTCCAGCCCCCCTAGCAAAGCGCTCCAAGAAAGACAAAGGACAAGACATACCAGGCACTGCGATTGGTTGAAACAAGCTGAGTCGCACGATGTAAGACATAGCAACCAATCACAGCGCGTATTTGCTCTATGTCGTGTCTCTCTTGACGCCCTTGCTAGGGCTGCAGATGTAGACAAAATCTTCGGAGGTGTGACGTCTCCCACGTTACATTCCAGATCACTCAGAGGACCCAAACTGTCACTTTGCATTTGGATCCACAGAAGCACATGCTATTTCCGTACAGATCGCTTGTGAAAATACAGATTGATTGGTGCTACGCAGCTTCCAAGTCCAGTTAGGCATATATTAGACGCTCGTGCAAGCGTCATTCAATTCCATCAGTCATGATTTATGGAATGATTACTTATACTAACTCAAACATCATTCACTATATTAGAAGATAGGAAATCCGTCAATCACAATCATGACTGTGGTAAAACTGAGATCAAAACGTATCGTCTAATGTCTGCCTTAGTTTAGGTTATAGCATTGTACCGATGTATAAGGCTTAAAAAATCTGTGAAATATAATGGGGAACCAAAGAGATTGCAACCTTACTTCTTACTTACTTTTAAGTATGTTTTATTTTTAAAAAGTCTATTCCTCATTAACCCTTAACTTCATGGTTACTTTTTTGTCTGAATAAAAACCTAACCTTTTTAAATTATGTGGCCTGCATCTTGGGAAAAAAATTAAATGTGCTCTAAAGTCAAAACTGCGTTCATACTTATTAGTTGTATATTTGACAATAATTTAGAATGAAAAATCTGTAGATGGAACGGCTAGAAAAAAAAATTCGAGGATTATTATACTGATATAGTAATACCTCACTATGCAGCTACGGGTTAAATAAGTGTACACAAGACACTGGCACAAAATAACGTAAGTGCAAGCCTTGATAAAATTAAAAAAAATACAACGATCCAATACGAGTATTGTAGTGATGCGAGAGTTTCACCATACACAAGCGAGACTGACTCATGGTCAAGACCTTGGACGCAACAATATCGAGGGTCACCATTGTTCTGCTCGATTGTGCTTGGATGTAATGTGATGAACCGATAAATCAATTCTTGTTTTACATACGTATGCATATACAATACATTTCACGCCTGTCTCCCAGAGGGGTACGATCCTCCTCCATCCCATGTCCTGACAGCCTGAAGGACGTGCGAGCCATTGGAACATTGGGCTGACATACCCCTTTCGCTTCGTGTACATTCATAATCTTTTCATACACAATCTCCGCTTTCGAATACTTTTCACGCCACCTTCCACCAGGACATCACCAATCTTGGCGATGTACCTTGTGGGACAGTGGCGTGCACTGGCTTTTACGACAAGGTAGGCAGTAATCCTCACGGATTGACACATTTTTACGTTTATAGGTAACTTGTCTACGAAATATAGGTACCTACCTATCTACCCACAAAACACAGGACCTTCGCTAGCATATGTCGTGATTACAACAAAAAAAGATCTAGCAATAACTGTAGGTCGGGTAGCAAAAATACTAAGGTAGGCGCAGTGTCTTTTTGCCTATATGATGTGCACGCCACTGTTCTGGGATGACCTCTAGAATACATGTGTTACCAACCCAGCCAAACTTTTCCCCTCTTTGGTGTGGTAAGAAGCGACCGAGGGCACTCTACAGAGGACGGGCAGCAGCGCTCTCTGTGAGTTAAACCACAACACCACTGCGAACAAGCGTTTGACCACCATCCTGCCTGACGTGAAGCAGTGATGTGGTCTACGATGGAGCACACTTGTTCCTTAGGTACCTGTTTACCCATGGCTACAATACATTTTTTTCCTCATTGATTCTGTGTGTGTTACCTATAAATATCAAAACGTTAATAGTAAATTAAAAATATACAATACAAAGTGTACCTACAAAACACCCGGTAAGTTCTTTTGTCGTCTGACATTTCCCTATATTATAGGGACAGACAGCGGTAGGCCCCTTTGTTTTATACTTACTATGTATTGACAATGAGATACAGAACTACCCTAATGTAAACAATGAGTAAGTAGATAGGTAGGTACATACGAACACCAATCACAATTCATTGACCTCATAAAGCTCGGTTTTCCTATTGATTCGATACAGTAATGTCATTACTCCAATCTAACACAAATTAACCTCTCTTTCCCCTCCTGTATAGTATAATACATTATATTATACACATACATTACTGTTATACACAAAGCACGCACACATACACACGCTCGAGCACACCACACACACACATGTGTAGTCAGCTCCAACATTTCAATACATCAATAACAAACCAATGTAACATGTTACCGCAGTTGATAGAATTATGTTTCAATCGAAGGTCAATTAATACTGGTGATGCGTACGCACGACTGTCCAGTGATGTCGGACAGATGGCCGACATTCCTCTAAGTTAGGAGAAAGTGCACGGAACGTTAATACGGTACGAAGACGCGTTGGTACTCTTATAATATTTATTCGCGGTGTTACCCGCGTTTTAAGCGATATTAAATTATTTTGTGTGGGGAGAAAAAAAACTCCCCGTATTATCGTCATAGTAAAAGTTGTTCATTTCGACGAGCCCAACAACGTTTCTAAGACCATTGCTCGGGGTCCTTTCACACGCAGTACATACAGTCGAATTAAGACAAACTCCTTTTTGGAAATCGCTCTAAAAAGTATTCTAATGATACATATATACAGTTCTAAACTAATTAGTACGTAGATTACGCGTTTACTAACGAGCATTTTCTACCTTTATTACTTCCATAATATCTGTTTGTGAGAAAATATTATAAATCTCACTGAATAACACTTGAACACCAAACAATGCTACATTCATTCAATGCGAGGTTCTGTTCCTCACTTAGACGGAAGCACCATTTGTATTTGACTTTCTTTTAACACAATTAATTTGGTATAAACATAGAGAGTATTGTTTTGCGTCTCTTATAACAAAATTTCTGAAGCGAAAAAGAGACAAATGTTGTCAAATGTTGGGTGTGTACCTTTTTTGTCGTGGGGAATATTTCGTGGATACCCCACCGCTGACGGGGTGTTTTGTGGGACTCAAACCATTTAAAACCTCACGGTGACCACTCGAGCTTTATTGCTAGGGCCCCCGGAACGACCTGAGCCACTACATCCAAGGGTGGCCAGCTGGCGGATGTGTACTGTGTGGATGTGTACCTAGCAATATAATGCACGCTTAGATCCTTAAAACAACGTAAGGGATATAATGCAGTTTTGTTTAGTACATAGAGTGTTTCTTGAGGTAGGTTTATGTGTATAATACATGCCTATAATAGCAGAGAAACACTATTAATAATGTATATTGGCAAAATGACGTTTGCCGGATTTTTGCAACTTCAAAATCATCTAAAATATTTGAACTCTTATCATCAAATGGTTGATAAAACGTGAAATGTCACGTTGACATTGACAGTAAAGACAGAGAGCGAGATGACACGTGACTAGTAGTTTTGTGGTATTGAATTAGAAATACGAGTATAAATGTGATATTACAGAGACCGTAGCCATTCTGTAACTAAGGTATGTAGGTCCTATTGTAATTGGTTATTATAAGAGATGGCCAGTACACACACTTCGGTGTGCAATTAATTTTATGATCGAATGTATTTTCCATAACCGTGTTACTAAATTATATGACACAGTAGCTATTACTTACTTTCTCCAATGACATATAAAAGGAGAAAATTATTATAAATACTTGTTTTATACATACGTTTACCGCTACGTTATAATGATAATAAGCAGTGTGTAAACTAATCATATGTTAATGCTTTATATTGTGTACAGTCAGAAATACAATTATATGAAGTGATAAACTTGATCGTAATGCCGAGAATAATTCTGACCGTACCCATTTCTATATCAGTCTTAACTTCAAAGTTACATTGGCAATGAGCCTAAACATCCGTGACGGGCCCATTGGTGTAGTGGTCAGCATGTCTGCCTCTGCTCCGTAGGGTCGTGGGTTCGATTCCCACCGCTGACAGGTGCTTAGGTGATGAGTTTTTAAGCACTTGTTGGATGTGTCTGGGTGTTTTATTTATATAAGTATGTATTTAAAAGAAAAAAAAAAGTATTTAAGTAATTATATCTCGTTGTCTGATTTCCATAACACAAGTGCTTTAGCTACTTAACATGGAATGAAGGCAATGTGTGTGTTGTTGTACAATATTTATATTTATTTATCCTAAAAAATCAATCAAGCAATTTTCAAAAAAGGTTTAATTGTCTTTCAACTTGGCTACCACAGCGCATATCGCAACATTGTATGACCTACCATTGATTGACTGGTCGTTTCAATTCACGCATCATTCAATCGATTACATCAATAGTAAGTGCAGTGTCGCGACAGTCGATTTGCTCTCGACAACGCCCATCTGTTATTCATTCGCTTTAATAGCTACTTGAGCGAGTTTCTATTCACTGTATTAAGAATAGGCGTGTGTGAGAGACAGTGTGTTTATCATGTATAATTTATACAATTTAGCTTCTTGGACATAAAAACTTTCGGTTTATTCGTATTGTATTTGATATACATACAATTACAAGGCGGTATCATGCATCGGTAACGTTTTTGTTCTTTCTAACCAGAAGCGATGACTACACGATTATACAGTACCGCCAAAAATGGTACTAACAATAAAATGACAATGACTAAATTAATCCGATTATGGACTCTTGAATATTCAAATAGTTTTTCTATTTGTTCCAGAATGCAAGCTACGTAGTGAACCGGCGCTACTCGAGGGGCAAAATGTCGCCGGTATGTCACAATTTCGTGCAGAACGCGTGGAAGAAGGACTTCTGTTCCAACTGTTTCAAGTCCAGGGAGGAACACCAGAAGGACCGAAGCACAGATGGCAGCAAGTACCTCGCAACACCGTTCCAGAACAGGGGTGCTTTCTTCAAAAAATCTCCAAACAGTATTCTTAAAGTAGCACCAAAAAAGAAGGGTAAACGCAATGTCAGATTTCCGGAAGAAGTCAGCAGCGTCATCGGATTCGGAGGCGACGATTGGTCAGATGGAGAAGAATTTGAAATGTCAGAAGAAAACGATGATGATGACACATTTCCTGACACAGAAGAAGAAAGGGAACTGCATAGAATAACAAAATCAAATACAGACTTTAATACTGTTAAAGCAAATTTACTCGGTGAAACAGTTACCAAGTCATACACATCGCTAATGTTGGGCAAGACGCAGACTGACTCCGCAGGAAAGAAAAAGACCTTGCTGGTATCAGTAACGCCTTTTGGACAAGAAAATAATGGTCCAACAATCAAATCACACATACGTAAACCCGCCGTAACTAATTTAGTTAGCTCTACGACTGAAGAGTCTTCCATTAGTAATTATAAAACTAACATAATTGTACAGACTTGTGTAAAAGAAAACGAAACTATTTTAAATTCGAACAAAATCGAAGAACCCATTCCAAAGGGAATATGCTCCGAGAAATCTCTATTGGAGGAAATAACGGAAACTCTGGAACAAAATAGAATAACCGCTATGTCCATGAGTAAAAGCGAAAACACTAAACCAACAGTGGTCGAAGAGGTATCAAAGGAAAAAATCGAAGTTCAAGACGAAGTGGACAAAAGAGAAACGAATGAAACCAAGAAAAATAGTTTGACGAGACACTCGCCCATAACGAGGAATCAAGAAAGACCTAAAGTCAATCTCACTAGTCGATCTGAATTCAAGTTTTGTAAAATCAATATTGAAAGTTATAATATGGAATCTGCTGTAAATACATTGACCTCTACCACAAACACATCATTTGCTTCGGATGACGAAAGCTTCAGTGGACGTTTAGATTCAGATAATGATGACAGTGGACATTTCTCAGAAACGACGAAATGCGACGAGACTGTCAAAATAAAAGTTTTCAACGAAAACGACCAGAAAAACCTGAAATTATCACCAATGACGCAGCTCAGAAAAGCCGACGGCCAAACTGGATACTCAACATTCCAAACTCCTATCATAGACTTGCCAGCAATCATTCCAAAACCACACGTACCAATTTTCACTGCTAACGCTGATAGAGAAGATCCAGACGGTCGGGCTGACCCCGATGAACCAACAGAAGCACCAGCACTTCCCACAAGTCCTGTGCCCGCAATGGATCCCAGACCATCTTTCCTGCACGGCATGATAACGGATATGGGCCCATTATCTAAGCCAGCGGTACCTGAAAAACCTAAACTTCCAATAAAGCCATTGACGAAACCTCTGACGATAAAGAAAATTGCTACTACAACACACCAACAATCGTCCAGTCACGTGCAAACTAAGAAGGAAGAGGTTGTTACCAACACAATTTTAACCGAAGAAAAAAATAATGAGATCACCGAGGTGCGGGAAGATAAACCAGAACCGATTTACTTTGCAAAACCCGTTTTAACGAAACAAGACAGCGATACGTCATTAAATAATATGACGAAGAGAAAGGCCCCCACTCCGCCCACCACGCCTTCCAGCGACGAATATGCCAACAGCTTGTACCAAAGAAATCCTAATACATTCATGAATTCCGTTTCTCCCGTAGTCAGAGAAAAGGAGAAACGCGAACGGTCTGTACCGAAAAAATCTGATGAGAATCCCGAGCAAAAGCGGTCGGAACCGCCAGAACCAGCTCCGAGGCGAAACATATCACTATCTCACGACAACTTGCTTATCGAAGACAAGCGCAAAGGGAAACTCAAGTTTTCAATAAAAAAGCTATTACGTATAGGGTCATCGAAAGATTTGGACAAGAAAGAGCTCACCATGCCGCCGGTCATTACCAAAATGTCGTGCAAGATGGACGATATCTATGACTTGACACCGAAACCAAAACCACGTCTCGTCATCATTCACCCATTAGACATAAACGGATCCAATGTCGAAGTGTTGAAATCCAATGAAATAGCGGATAGTATGAGACGGTTGAGTCACGATGATTCGTCGTCTATCTACAGTGGAAGCAGCGGCGCCACTGACCCAGAAATACCGAAGGTGGTGAGCAAGCCGCCGCCCCCGCCACGCCACACTCCGGAGGAGAGCAAGCCCCCAGCCAGCCCGGCCAAGCCCGCGAGACCACCGCCGCCCAAGTCTATAGCACTGCAGAAAAAGCAAAAACAACAGACATGGAGTACCGCACCGAACAAAAGTGATACCATCTACGCCAATTTAGGTCAGTAAGATTTCGCTAATACGCATCAAGTAGCATTCCAATTAACATCACTAACATGAGACGCGCACAAAAATCTAATTAGCAGGTTTGCGTGTAATTTATTCTTTAGTAAGGTATGATTGCATAGAGCTGTTTTGGTTAACACTTTTCCAGTCGTGAACACTTGTCTTCGTAGTTTATGGGTCAGTCACGAAAGACCGCAAACTGATTATTTCGACTCAGATCATACTTGTTGATCTCATAACCCACTTAAACACAACTTGCAAGTTTTGTTAGATGCAATTTAGTGTTCGAAATTGTTCGTATCCAGTGCAACGCCAATTACACTAGCTAGACTAGTAATTTATGTGGGAATGTCCCCGTTTCTGAACAACCAATACTTGTAAAATTGTACAGTTGGCAATTATTGTCTCCAGTTAATGGTCAACTGTCGGGTTTGTTGTTTTTTGAAACTCGATGAAAATAAAATACTTTCATAATACAAGGTTTATTATTAACTATATACCTACACTATAATGTGCGTTGTACAATAAAACCCAATATCAAATAGGTACTGTAAACTTAATGTTATTTTACTTGAATAAGTAATGAGATAAATCATGCCGAGTAACTTAAGGCATAAATTCCTCACGGAAGTGAAAGGGTAGAATATGCTAGGACAGTGACAAGTTGGTACTCCTCCATACACATAAGCGAAACATTAAATAGGTATAACTGATTTTTTTATCAACATACTGGCAATGCATGTTATAATTTTAATTCCCTCAGGCAGAGTTAGCTGTCTGCAACTAACCACCCATATCTTACCGGGTGGGGAAACCCAACTGGACGGGAGTGCATACTACACACCTTTTAGTACATTTACCGTAAAAGCACTACCTAAAAACTTTACTAAGTAAAACGTATTGCGAATTCCAGGCGAAATCCGATCAGCGTTGGCACCGCGGAAGCCGGAGCGGACGGCCAGCATGCGCGAAAGGGAAGCCCAGCTCGAGCTACCGAAACGACGCACCCCAATCACAGACGACGCCGACGACCTTGACAACCCGCACGACATCGTCCAGGCCACCAACGAGCCGGTCATCAACAATTACGACGACGTATACAACTCAACAAAATACGACAACGAGAGTATGGAGGAAAACCTGTGCGATTCAGCGAAGAGCAGCGATAGCGATTACGAGTACGTCAACCACGCGAGATCCAGCTCACCGGAATGCGACTCCGGCATCAAGAGCGACGAGAACAGCAGCGAAACTGTCATGAGAAAAAGTGGCCCCAGTCCAGACTATCCTAAATACTCGAACGGTATCTTCAACAGATCGTCTTTGCCCTATTGCGGTAGCGAGACGGAATCTGAGATATATTCGCCGTACAGCTTCTACAGTTCGACAGACGCTATGGATAGTCCGTGCAACGAGGATTATCCTAATGACGTTTCGGCAAAAACGACAAACAAACTGAGGGTACGGAAAGGGCGGAGTGTCGTGCACAAGAGCTTGGAGGACAACTACGGCGCCGTCGTGATCGCTAACCACGAAGCGCTTGCGCAAGTTCTCGAGCAGGTATTTATTATCCGTTTGATTCTCTCGTATTGTAAATCATTGACATTTTGCGCTAAGTGTCTAAGTTATTACTTGTGAAAATGGCGCTTACGAAAATCCGTGATGGAGTCTGTTTAAATTGATTTCGAGATGGTATAATGTTAACATCTTTGGTTAACTTATTGCCTTTTCTTTCTGCACAATTTCACGTGTCTTGGATCCCTTAAAGAAACAGTCTACACAATAGATACTTACGTAAGTACTGTAACAATGCATATAACGTTAAGAATAAAAAGGAAGTTATATAATTATTCATGCTTTATAGCACATGTATCGTACACATGTGCTATAAAGCATACGATAAAATTAGATATACCTACCCACATTCCGATAGCCCTTTCACTTCTAAACGTTGCACAGACGGTCCAAACTGTTGAAAATAATACCTACCTACTTGTTAGGTTAGTTAGATATGAACATTTCTTAGTAAACAGTATTAATTAGATATTATCAAATTACCTGCTTATATCACCATCTGTATTATAAATGAATAAACATGTAAATGCAATTGTATAAAATGCGAAAACGTTATTTTAATGCAAACTTGAATCCAATTTATTTAAATTAGGTGCAAATTATTGTCTGATCTCTATAAGGCACCTATTTCATGTCTTCAACTATTTATAAATAACGTACTATGTAATGAAGACTACAATGAATCAAAGAATTCATAATTTCATTCATATTGCATTGATCGTCAAAATAATACAAATAGCTTGCGAACTAGTTTTTTTGGAGTTTTCCTTCTTTAAATATTTAAACTTGCGGCTCGCCCCGGCTTCTCACGAATGCAATGCTGATAGGTACTGTTTCTCTGCTGTATTATGCATATAAACCTTCCTCGCGTCAAAATCTATGGACTTCCAAACTTTGTTTCGAAAGTATGACAGTAATGACAGTTCTAAGCCCGAAAATATGTCAGAAAAACTCAAAGAAAATTCCCCATTGCGCAGTTTTAAAGATCTCAACATACATAGGGACAAACAGCGGGAGGCGACTTTTATTGATGTATGCTATGTATTAATCGATGATAAGAAATAAGCAGGCCCAGTAGACCTGTTATCACCTTTATTTAAACAGCGTGTTTATTAAGGGGTAGGTAAATGTCTAAGTTGATAATTCTTCTATTGAAAATACATATAGTATAAGATTGAAAAGGGCATGCTTCGGTGGTTTGGGCATATGGAGAGAATGGATGAAAGTAAATTGACGAAAGAGATTTATATGGGTAATGTAATGGGTGAATGGCCGAAAGTTGCGTGAAAAGTACTCAAAACTATCATGTATGAATGTAGATTAAGCGAAAGGGGTATGTCAGGACCGTGACAAATGGAGATCCTTAGTTTCTACCTACCCCTCCGGGAGACAGGCGTGAAGTGTATGTATGTATGTATGAAAATATAGTGACATTTTATGGCACCCCACCAGGTCCAGCAGAGCGCGACGATGCCCCCGTCGCTGCGCGGTCTGAAGGCGAGCACCAACCTGCGCTTCAGCGACTTCGCCCTCCAGCACAAAGCCAACTGCGTCAAAGCTGGACAGAGGTGAGAGAATTGTCCTTTTAATAACGAAATTGTAGGTAGTTGCATTATGAATCATATCTAGCTACAGGTTGAGTCAGAAAACTGTTTTAAAACCAAGATTATTTCACTGGTCCATCTCTTTATTGAACAACAGGAAGGTGGTTAAATATTAATTGCTAGTTTTGACCCAAATAAAGTCCGCAGTCGAGCTAAAAATAAAACCGTTTAAAAAGCACAAATCATTTTTTAACACGCTCTGACACAGAAGATGAGCTCGTGACCAAAGCACATGTAACTGTGTCGAAACGTCGATCAGAAACGTCAAACAAACGACTAAGGTACGCTAAATGCATATCTATGGTTAATTTCGCGTCTTAATATCCGGTTTAAACGTTTAGTAGGAAAAGCACAATATGTATGCAATCGCTCTCTAGCAACTATAGTATAGGGTAACCGAGTTTAGGATGACCGTGTGTAAAAAGTACCTACCACGGGATGTTTATTTATTAAGTCGGTCCTTACAATATTCCGTTCAAATCAAATCATTTATTTCTTCGTTGTAAGTGCTATTACATACAGATATACTTACAGTAGTATAACACAAAGCTTGATGAAAGTCATGTATGATTTTAAAAACAAAAGTAATCGTTCCCGGTTCGAATTAATTTATTTTATTGGCCAGAAGAACCAGGAAGAAACTGGCATCTTTTCAAATCGTCAGGGCTTACGTCTAAGTATACTACGATCAATAAGTAAGTCAGTGTTGGTCACTTGCGCAGGTACTTCTACCCGGCGACGTGGCAGTGGCAGGCCGGTGGCGGGGGCGGGGGCGCGGGCACGGGGGGCAGTGGGGGCACGCCGGTGACGCTGATGCTGAGCGCGCGGCCGCTGGCCTCGCAGCTCCAGCACTTGGCGCCGGCCGCGCTGTCGCCGGGCGCGCTCACGGAGTTCTGCGACCTCGTGCCCACCGCCTGCGTCGGGGAGGACGGAGATATGGTGCAAGGTGGGTTGTTTTTTCTTGAATGCCCTGTTAACAGGCGTTTGACCACCATCCTGCCTGATGCCAGTGGCGTGCACTGGCTTTTACGACAAGGTAGGCAGTAATCGCCAAGGATTGGCGCCTATGTATAGTTAACTTGTCTTTACGAAACACAGGCACTTACCTATCTACTCATCCACGAAACACAGGATCTTCGTTAGCCTATGTCGTGAGTACAACAAAAATGATCTAGCAATAACTCTATTATTAAGTCCAAAATACTAAGGTAGGCAGTGTCTTTTTGCCTATATGGTGTGCACGCCACTGCCTGATGCTAAGCAGTTATGTGCTCTACCATGACCCACGCTTATGCGTAAGGATTTACCCGTGACTTGAAGTCCTCCAGACTAAACTGTGGAGGAAACACAGACTCCAGCAAGTCATTCCACTCATTGTCATTATTGTCATTCTACTAATAAACTCGTGGTCACTTATACAAAGTTCATTAGGTACACGTGGAACTGGTTGTTACCTATTTTGACCTAGTATGTAAATAAATATAATGCATCAGCTGCCTTTTTCTTTCCTGGCACGTCGTAAGAGCCGATTTTGAGATCTGGAGATTTTGGTTTATGCAGGCTATGATCTAGCTACTTCTAAGTGAAAGCCATAATAACATTCTTACTGCACTTAATTCTTAATACGTTTAGTGAACTGTGTACAAGTGCTTATTCGTTTGCGCTTTAGGATTAAAATTAGAACTAGAACTATTCCTGTATGTACTATTAATTGAACAATCAGAGGCATTTAAAAGAATCCATGAAACAATATTTTTACACTAGAATCGTACACCTATTCCTTTTTTTTATATTGTTTATTTTCCCCTCAACTCACAACCATTCTATCTTCATTCCAGCCACAATCGTAGTCCTAGCGTCAGCGCAAGTGGACACGATCCAGACTTACGGGGAAAGCCTAAACCTGGAAACAAAAGACCAGCAACTCCAACCGGACCACATCCACGAAGCTATCTTCATGATGCTGCAGCTAATAAACGGCTTGAAGTACCTTCAAGCGAGAGGTGTAGAGGAGACTACGGAAAACCTGGCCTCCTTCATCATTTTGAGGGAAAACTCCAACTTGCACGGAAGTACCATGAACCTTCAGGATGACAGGATGAATTCACTGTCAGCGCCCAAGACTAACAGCTATGGAAGGCTGTGTGTTTTACAGGGGTATGTAATGT
>SJJU01005582.1:0-23075 GCA_012932125.1 Conopomorpha cramerella | reverse complement strand
CGTAGAGCAGTCGACAACCTCTTTAATTACAAGTAAGTACACGCCTTGCAGGCAGTCTCCAATTCTAACTTCCGAAACTATTTGAGCTAGTAAATCCTCTGGTCCAGAGGCAGAGAGTCCTAAGTATAAACCAACACACTGACAAATATACCAAACTGCCGCAAAACACTGTGAAAATGGGATAAACCAAAATAAATTTGCACGCGAAACTAGTTTGTTTTACGCAAATAATCTGAAGTTATTGATTCTAAGTTTAAATAAATGGTGTTATACTTAGCAAATGACGTGAAGTTCGTTGTACGAAAGGCTATACATAGAGGGAATGTTAAATTCGGCTCAGAACGCCCCCGTTAATTTGACTCTTGTCAAGGCAGTCCCGTCCCTTTCTTAGTATAGTCGGAAAACATTGCTTCTTCACTTAATCTGCTAACGTTACTTATTTATCGTGGTATATTTCTTGAGGGCCAACTTCTTTAGCATATTACAGGCAAACAATTTAACAGAGAATATGGTAGGACACTAGAAATATTACATGAGAATGTTTATATTAATGAGATTTAATTCATAATAAATTATTTACAATTATTACGTAGGTACTTTAACAATTGATTTTGCTTTTAATACACTTAGAGTGTCTCAAATAAAAAAAATATATATATATTTACACAGACACACATTTTTTTAAAATAGGTATTTAATGAAAATGAAATAACATAATGCCAGTACTGAATTTTAGCAAGAAATTATAATTATGTAAAAAGCACCTGCTCAGAACCGTCAAGAATTAACTTTTTGCACAAAAAAAAAAATACACAGAATTCACTAACTCACTTTCTAAAGAAAGGGACCATGGACATTTCGTTGGAAAATTGTTATATTTTTTGCTAATATATTTTCCAATAAGTCTCTTTGTTCCAAGGTGAACGCGTTTCAAGGTACGCCACTTTCCCCTACTATAAGTATATTTAATCGGAAGTTAGTCTATGTATCGGGGCTGATGCTTAACAAATGCCTCTGCTTACCCCACTTTTGGATTAAAAGGCATGAAGTGTATTTTTTTAGCCTGTGTCCGCCCTACAGTGTGTTAGACATGACCTATATACCTACCTACCTATGATAAAAATTACGTAAAGTATCATGCACTTTTGGATAAATACAGCGTGATTCCGATCGAAATCTTCAGTAAGTAATCACAGATTGGTCCGATAATGTGCCCACATAGTAGGTATGAGTCAAAAAAACACATTTCGATGACATTTTTCACAATCGACATTGATAAATAGTATAGCTATTTAGACGTTTTTATCTTTACAAGCGCAGAATAAAAAAAATATTCCATTGCATTGCAACGTCTTTTTACCAAAGATTATATCCGCCACATTCTCATAAAGCTGTTTAGATGAAAGAAATTTTTCTTGTAAAAACAATGAAAAATGAAAACTAGAGCACACGATGCGGTTTCGCTCATCGGTATACTTAGTGATAATCTTTGAAAACTACATTTACGAAATTGACTTACATACTTATTTATTACTTTCATTGATGAGTATTTAAATATATCTAGCAGGTGTACATATTATTATATACTAGATGTCCCGGCAAACATTTGTATTGCCATAGGAAGTCGCCTTTGTACCCCGCGTATTGGAAGAAATACCTTTTAAACCTTCCCTGGACTTCCACGTTTGATTCAATACCAAAATTAGCCAAATCGGTTCAGCCGTTCTCAAGTTTTAGCCAGACTAACGAACGGCGATTCTTTTTTATTTATATAGATAGATTATAATACGAAATAAAAATGTTTCATCTCCATGCAAAAATATAATAGTTTGCGTTGAGAGATGAAATTTGGTATGGGGATATATTTTTTTTCAATTCCGCACACTGTCGCCATACCTAGTAAAAGTTTCCAACCAAGACTTTCTATTTCCAGGGGTCCTTTTACAGGCAGCATATAGACATCGTTTTCGCATTTAGCAATTCTTTACTTCTATTGACCTACATACTTCTATATTTGTGCTACACATATCATGTATGATGCACCTAAAACAAATATTGAAGTAGAAGAAAAAAAAACTGATAACTGCATCCTACAAGTTGTAGTAACTAAGTGACGGTACCTACTATAAATTTATCTTTTTACCAAAATTACGTAAAATCACGCTACAATATTCGTGCAACGTTCGTGTACATACCTGAGTTTATCGCACTGTTATCGACATATTAATCCGTACATTTTGGACTTATAACGAATGTTGGTTACCGTATTACCTTGGACCATTTTCTCATAGACAAAGTACTGTTAAGAGGCTTAATTTATATGAATAATGTAACCATTGATACAGTGCCGTATAACCTCACGCGTGGCATACACATGTCATGGGCAAGGACTTACATAAATGTTTGCATTTCGTTTCCGATGGATTGTTATCTGGTATTGGTAATCGACACAGGTAATGTACCTATTGTAATTGTTAAGTAAAGCGGCTACATTAGAACTAAACACAGGAACACACCGTCAAGTTCTTGTGTCCTAGAATTTTGCTGGGAACTCGAAAATGTACAAGGCATTTACCTGATGCAATGCTTTAAAAATGTTGGCCGTAGAATCGATGACCGTTGGGGCAAAGGAGTTTTCGAGTGGTGATCGCGTCTCGGCAAACGGAGTGTAGGGCGCACTCAGGCAAGGTGGTCTTATCATATTCGCAAGATGTCTGGATGTGAGAAGCTGAAAACAGGTGTCATGCAATGGCACAGTGACGTGCAATTGGAGAGGCCAATGTCCAGCAGTGGACAAATATGAGTTGATGATGATGAATGCTTTTTTTTCAAATTCAAGGACTCTTCGATTCCTTTTCATAAGGTAAGAGACGTACGTTTTAAATAATTCGTGAAATGCTAAGAAATAGCTCATTTCTCTTCTTTTTAAGAAAATATATGAAAAAGCAACATTGAAACATATTGCTTTCCGCCACAAGCTTCGACAAAAGCATTCTCGTATTATGACAATTAGGTATATTATGTAAAAATTACACTCCTAAGAATAGTTAATTTACAGACGAGGAGGACAAGGAGTCGATTTAAAACATTAATTTAAGTATTTATGTAAAAATGTACCTAATATATACAATATGTTAGGTAAAATTCTAATGGTAACGCGAACACTTGTTTTTATCAATCTTGAATGAAGAAAAATACAAAAATTACGTGTTTCATTTTTTTTTCATATTATACCTTTTTCGCTGTTTTTTACGCAAGCATTCATTATTTTCCATTACTCTGCAGACATCTCTACTTTTCCGTCATCAGCTGCCTGTTAAACGTTATGAATCATCGAAATACTAGTTCAAGGCAAAGTAATCTGACATGTACTAATCAGCTTATATTATTCTTCTACTACCAAAAGTAAACTACAGTTTGTCACAAAGTAAACTCAACACCAGTTCAAATAAAACTGTACAGCTTGACGTGTCCACGGATATACTTAGCCGACAGTCAATAACCGAATAAGCCTTGATAATGACAACAAAACCAAATTATCTAAACCTCTTTCAATAATGAACTGAAGTAAATAACATAGACCATGTTTTTCTGGCTCGTACAGCGCATTATAGGCTTTCGTAATAGTACATAGAGAGTTTAATCATATAGAATCATCTTTTTCTTTCTCGTCTACATTATTACAGTCTGTGAAAAGTCAGTGAGAATGTCCGTGAGAACTGTTCACATTAAAAAAGGCGGTGATGACAAGGCGTTGAGGTTTTCCGATAATTATATATTTTTTTAAACCTAGCGATACTAAGGCTTGGTGTATCTACAGCTATTAGTCTAAGCTTACTATTAAGATCATTCAAATAGACTGAGCGATGACCTGGCCTTTTATCACCTACATATTGTTTATACCACAATATCGATCCTGATGTTGTCGATGATCCGAATAATGAATAACCAAAACCTCCTAACTAACATTTCCATGTTTTGATGGCATAGTACCTATCAAAAATATAACTTTGCATTTAATGGTAAAAAAATCCGATATTGAACCACTGATGTGGTTTCTTTAAAAAAAAATCTGGGCGTTGTTAATAAAATTTAAGCTGACAATTTTTTTTATTTGAACAATAAATGCCATACGTCAATGTATTTTTGGGTATTTACTTTATATTACTAAGATTTGCAGTTATAACTATAAATATTACATATCCTAGTAAAAGAATATTTTCATACAAAACTTCATTTTTTTTTTTTACTAAGAATTTTTTTAGATATTGCTTATTAATGGTCGATATGTACCCTTTACCAATTGTCCACGGAATACCTATATTGTCTGACAAAAAGTGTCCTAGGCATTATAATTATCTCCATTTGGTGTTCACCAAAATCTAGTCTGCTCAGCAGAGCAGAAACCTGCTTGCATACATTACCAAGTTTGAATGTGAACAATTTTATATATTTTGTGTGACATACTGTGTTTGGTATAAGAGAAGAAACATTATTAGTTAGATACAAATTCGCTTGGTGCACTATGGACAATTGCTTGCCTATTTTGGCTACCCAGCTTGAGTTGTTTTAATACTGAATATTATATTTCACACGTAATTGTGGCAACTGATGTGACGTCAAAAACCGAACAACACTAGTTATCTGATATTCCTACTCAACACAATTCACACAGCACGATTTTTATTGGTAAAATGTTTTCCTAATTCTTTATTCAAACTATTTGCCAGGAACATCACTCGTTACTTTTACGATTTGTCTATCTAAACATCAATTGCTAGAAGTTACCTAGGAGGAGGAATTATTTTCAAAGGCTCTTTACATGCATGTCGGTAATTGTAATAAACGTCATAGGTATTAACATAAACACATACCTTCATTATTATTACTTAACTTTCACATGATACGATTCTACTGAAATTTCTGGGAAATACCCATCAAATAAATAGAATCAATCATAATGTATTCATAACATACACTCGTATCTAATGGTTTGAAGTGTTATTTCGTGATTGAAGCTCTGACTACTCTGAAGACTAAAGTATGAATGAATTACTATTTTTTTCCTTATTTTTTGTGCAGTGTCTCACCAGCCAGTATGTATAATTTTCAAAATATTTTATTTGAATGACATGTGTATTTTTTTTAATCTTACCGACCAGGACGAATGAGCTAGTGTGCTATGTGATAATGAAGCAACGGACGCTAGGACAGTCAGCTGTTAGCCTGAAGCCGCCATTGACAGAGTGTGTCGCGGCCGGCGCGGGTGTTTGTACGACACGCTCCTAAATCGATACTCATATCGATTCTCTACATCACCTGTAGTGTATTTTGTTTTCTTGTGATATATAGGTCCTGCCTAGATTTTTTTTGTTTCTTCTTCGGTTTTTACATTAGGTAAGTTTGTTTGAGTTTATTTTTTTTCGTTTTAGTTAGTATGAAAATTAAGTACGTAGATGTGTATCACTTCCTTATGTGTTTGTGACAATATTATTTATTTATGACAGGTTAATCCAAAAGATTACGATTACGCCAACAATACTGATCGATACAGTTAAATTAAAAAATAGTCGCCATTGCCAGTTTTCTGCTTAGATGGCCATTACAGACGGAAATTTGAATTTCGGTGACCCTTAACTTCAAATAAAGAACAACATTGACATAATTAAATAATCAAGTCTGTCAATTGTTCGAGACGCAAAACGTATTTTATTATTCTTCGTCGTATAGGTAATACATGAAAGACGGTAGGACACTTGCAGCAAATTTAAAATCTTCAAGGTGGGCAAATTGTAAGTAGCGTAGTTCCTTTTAGAGTGTTTCTGTTTCAAGTAAACATCTACTGTCAGACAGAGACGGCCTGACCTGCGAATACATATCCGGGGTTTTGAAATTTAACTGTGTAGTATTGATTGCATAGATAGTGACAATTAATCTATGATAATAACCGATAACCGGACAATATCATTTCACTGAAGATCCTCTGCAATACAAAGTCTGAAGTTACAAGTAGGTACTTGCACTTATTTCACAATTTTTGTAGAATTTTCTTGAGACTACATGATTCACAGCTTGTACCGAGTTGTCAATAGAATATATGAAATCAAAGCAACAGACACCAAATCTTCTTTACATAAATAATAAAAACTGAAAACCTTTCCTTCAGTTTAATATTAGTGTAAAAATAAAAATGACTAGTGGCCAGTCAGATAACATTAAAAGTAATAATCCTTTTATCAAAAACTTGGTAACAATTGTTAATAGTTACACGAATCTGACATTTTCGGACGTTGTACTATCATTAATTGTAATTTATTATAATACTAGCGGACGCCCCGCAATTTCATTCGGCGTACGCGTAGTTTAAATATTTTATACAAACTATAACATGGTGTATTTAGTGACGCGTTGCCCCCTTTACTTAGTGACATGATAGGGATACAAAGCTTGAACTATCTATACCGAATTTTATTATAATCGGTTCAGTATTCTTGGCGTGAAAGTTAGACGTACAGAAAGACAGACAGTTACTTTCGCATTCATGATATTAGTATACATTTTTGACTGGTCTGTTCGCGGTTGATCTTTGCCTAACATATAGGTAACTTTGTGCAGTAAGTGTACAGTCAGCCAAAGATTGATACTCAAAATTCCATACAGTTTATTTTTTTACTTGACGCTATATAACATCTATATACCTACCTACATGTTGATGTTTTAGTAACACAGGTGTCATCAAAACTGATACACCACTTTTGTGGCCGACCGTACCTACTACATGCATACATACGATAATTACATGTTAGAAATTACCAGTCACATGTGTCTGGTAATTTCTTCTTATTGATGTTTTAGTATGTACTAGTTAAATTAAACAGAAGTTGCAATTCATCAACCGTCACAATCTCAACTGATATCTGAATATTTAATTCCTGGTTGCTGTTGTTTCATTAACTTTAAATAAACAACAAACAATAGTGTTTTGTAAACAATTGACTTGGACTCGTCATTTAAAAATACCTTTAAAGAAATAATGACACAGAAAATCGTTCGACTTCAGTTTTACGTACGGTTGAATCAGTGGAATTTTTTTTCCATCTATTCCGTGAAGGATTAGAAAGAAAAAAAAAAACACAAAACAATCGGTTCCGGATGTTCAACCGGACGAACCGGAAACTAGACATTCGGTAGAAATGATGCAGACATTTTGAATCTACGTATTTCCGGAATAAAATGTATGTCCCGACAATTTGCACAGTGAGTAATGTGCAGGTGTTTTCAGGTAGAAAAAAAATCACAGCAGTTTTCGGTAGATACGTCATATTGTGATGATTGATGAGCATTCGCAAGGTTGCGAAGGTCACTGATGTTTTCACAGGTGCCTTTGTTCACACATGTTGTACTCAGACGTGACCAACTCTGATTGACTCGTTTGTGTTTACACAAAGACAGATTCTTTTACATTTTAGTCAACTTTAATTAGTGTTGTCGGTGTAAAACAATTACCTACCGTTTGCTGAGTAAATACTAAAATAAACTACATATATAGAACAAACACAGGTTTGTTACAGCACTTATAACTCAAGAACGATTCAACCGATTAGGCAGAAAATTGGTGGAGACGTATAGCTTAGAACCGGGAGAATAACGTAGGATGTTTTTTATCTCGTTTCTGTGGGACTTAGTGCAGTATAGAGGGTGCTATAGTTTGTATGAGATACTGAAACTACGCGAATTAAGTCGTGGGACGTCCTGAAGTAAAAAGTAGTATTGAATAAACATGACTAACATGTTTATAATAAGTAAATAAGTAATACTGTTTTTGCGTAAAGAACGATCTATCGAGCTTCAGCTATAGAGCTGGAGGTGCAAAAGGTCAACTTATCAAATCTATTATATTTAAGCTTCAACAATTTGAAATTGACGTAATTATTACCGCAGACTATGTTCACTGCGTAAGTAATGACTAATTGACCCGGTAAACGTTGTTTTACCAATATACCTTTTAGCCTGTATGATATATTAGTTTGTAAGCTACAATGCTGTCAAGTTTCGTCAAAATCAGTCAAATACTTTTTGCGTGAAAGAAGGACAAACATCAATCCAAACTTTCACATTGATTTAAAATTAGTATAGTTTTATTTTTTTTTTATTTTGCTGACAATAATAAACACAGTATAAAAGATTAGCGAAAATCATGCAGCCGTTCACGCATAATGCCATGACCAAGAGAAATAGGGGTTAATTTTACATCATATTAAATTACAATAAAATTAATAATAAAATAAATAAAAATACAATATAGTCGCCAGGATTCTTGCCAATTGAAGAAATGGACACTAGAATTAGAAAAAAGTAAGATCACGTTTTCCGTGTACCGTCTTTAGTTTAATACATCGTGGAATCCAATGCAGAAAGAAGGGTAGCCGCCCCCCGGGATCTAACTCAATCTTCACTGATCGTGCTTTAGGTACCAACATTGGAAGCTGTACATCCTCACTTCAACTGGATTTGCAATACTTTTATTTAGTAAACAAAACGGAATAAGAAGTTGCAGGTGCCTCACGCCAATGATAACAGTAAGTAAGTGAAATTTGCAATTTTGCCGTTGCATTTTTTTACATCTGTAATCAGTTTTTTTGTCAACTGTGATGGCTAGCAAAGATAACATTGACAACAAAGCATATTTTCATTAAGAGATCCCAACGTGAAAATTTTTGGGTATTTTAATTTCTTTCCGCGCAAAATTTGCCGTCTCCGTACGTAAAAATGCTGTCCCATGAAATCTTGTATTTCTACAAAACTACATACATTTACTAAAAGTTTAAAACGGGTATTATAGTGTGAAAATTAACCAAATATAAGCACTCAGCTTACCTTCGTTGTTTGCCCGTTGTTTATATAAACGCAATGGTTTGGATATATCCTTTTACGCAAAAAATTAAACAAATGATACTGGCAAAAATTTCCAAATAGATTTCAATAAAATTTTGCAATAATATAGCTTATTGAAATAACAGATAGGCTTTAATTATTTTATTACATAGCCATACAGCCAGCTCAACATTCGCGCTCTCAACTCGCCGTCGATGATTCGTCTATATAAATTCAAATTAATGTTTATATCGAGTATCATGACGGCGCTATTTACTCAAAATCAATCTATACCTTCGTTTTATACCCTTAATATCAGTTCGTATTTTATTTAAAAAAATATTTTGTTAACCTTTTACAATAAGTGACAAACAATTTTTCATCATTTTCTGGATCAATCTTGTTTAGGTATTACGTAAATTAATGTCAATTGTATAATCTAAGTGCTGAGAATTGAGTCGAGTTTTGTGTAACATGTAATTTATCTACTATTAGTTGTATCGAAACAATTTGTTCAAGATAAGAGACCACACACGTCGTATTAGTAATGTATGATGATGATGGAATGAGACGCGTTTACGTGTATGACGAGGAGAGATACCTATAAAGTGATCGATGCGCAAAAACCAGGAGTTTATGATTATGATAATGATTTATGATAAATTTTACTTGATATTTTTTTTTTTTTTTATTGGATTACCAACAGTCTTAAACCACAGAATATTAGGTACAACTTGAATATAAAATAAGTTACAGCATAAGACCAATTACAGTTATGTTATCATCAAATGATATTGTAACAATATTTAACAATTACATTTGATGAACTTTTCTGATTTTTTATAGTACTGCGTGTAACATATGAACAGCTTTTACTATGAAGACAGCGCGGGGAAGAAAATACATGATTTCGGTCATATTGACGAGCCCAACAACGTTTCCAAGGCCATTGCTCTGGGTCATTTTTCACTCGGTATGAAAAGCTAAAAATGTTAACATTAGAGAAATTACGAGTTAACTTTTATGTGCGAAAGGCTTATCTTCGATAAAAGAACGCACTATAAATTATGTTTATTATTTATACGAGTTTACAAAGCAAAAAGAGTCACCTCAAAAATTAAATGAAAAACAATCGCCACTTTCTCTTTCCTTTCTTATTTTATGTAAGTACATAAAAAAAGAAAGGAAAGACTTATGTACCAAGTAGGTACATTAGGTTTATTTTTGTGTTTATACATATGCTATCAATGTTTAAAACATGTCAACGAATGTTATTGATAAAAGACTTTGATCACAAGATATAACGCTAATAATCATTCCGATAATTAAATTAGACGGAGCATATTAACAAATACACTATCTTTTGTTTTTCCCTTAGATTAATACTGTGTAACTTCTAATTACAATATATACGGATCTACAAAAACTGGTTATTTTGTACAGTACGAGTCAAGTTTTCGTTGGTGCTCTCTATACATATTTTCTTAAGCCTTTTAATTTAACGTATTATAGACCCACACATTTATAATCTAGTATTATAATCACGGACGTAATCCCCAAAAGGGGGTGGGCAGAACCTCAGGATCACAAGGACTCTTCGGCCAAAATCGGCATAATAAGGAGTTAATAATGTCAATATGGGCCTTCAATAACAGGGATAATCCCACCACCACCCAAGCCCTACCTGCCTCTCGGTGTACGGGCCATACTCTGGAGACGTGCGCGTCTACTTTTGTCTTGCCTCTTTTCATCGCTCACGTTTTCTTGACTCCATACAAATTATCTTTGTACCTTTGTTGCCAACTCTCCCCCTTCTGGGGCATGACGACCACAGTACGGAGACTTCGCGTCGGATCCTCGTCGCAATATGGGCCTTCAGTTCCAAGTTGCTAGTTCGTAGCCTGAATAACCGGAATCTCCCGCTGATGCATTGTAGCTAAACTGTCAATAAGCTAATGTTACTATTTTTATCCGGAATATTTCGAATCACGATCACTAAAGTTACATAGACTCTGGACTAGTTATTGGTTACTTACGGATTGCAAAAGGACAATTCGCGCTCTTGTGGTATAAAAATAGTAATCAATATAACGACATGTTGAAAAACAGGTGCACTTACCAATCCTAGTCTTCACTCTGATTAAAAGGTAGGTACATACAAGCTACATTTTAAAACTAAAAACTAGATACTTAGATAGCACTGGTAAACTCTAGATTTTTTTACAATGAGTTTAGAAAAAAAAGTCATGATGTCGTTAATATTTTCAATAATTATCTCCAAAAAATATTTTCAACATTGGAAAATTCGTCATACATCTCAGAATCTTATCGCATTGATTGATGGATTGGTCTATCAAAATATCAGTCAATCTATTCCATGTTCTTCCAGGCCACACATTAAAATTAATTTGACAGAAAATTATCTAAGAAAGAGGTGGCATTTGTTACTTTTTTTTGCAAAATATACTAACATTAATTGATAATGAGATGTACCCAACAGCTCATTCACAATAGATACAGCGGAAGCTTGTAATACTGCTTTTGTTAGAATTCAAATAAAAAAGAACATTATTTCTGGCCAGCAGCAGCTCTAGTACTTTGAACCTCACAACAATTACAAAAGCGTACTGAACGAGATAAAAAACAATAAATATGTATAGGTGGACTATTCCATGAATATTTTCCACACTGGCATATTGTTGCAGGGGATTCTTATCGTAAATTAACATGATGTTCATGAATGAGGCAGAGGCAGGTAATGAGCTACGTAGGTATGATACCTAGACTACTATTTTGATCATTAGCACTAATATTATGTGTTGAGGCGATTTATTGGAAACCGCTTGTACGGTATAGACGAACCCGCGTTAGTTACAATGTTTTGTTACATTTCCATAGCAATTACTAATACTAGTATGTAATATACTAGTTGATGCAACCGCGATTTCATCCGCGTAATTTTAGTAACGCACATACAAACTTCTTCAGTCTTGAGTAAAATCCATTGTTTCAGAAGACGTGCCTTAGAATTACCTTGTCTAACAACCTGCCCCATTTTATAACGAATAAATGTACCCGGCTGTAGTTTACGCGTAATTTATACCGTTCCTGCGGGAAATACGGGATAAAATATAGCCTATATGTTAATCTTATATTTAAATTTGAATTGATGTTCGTTAGTCTCGCTAAAACTCGAGAACGACTGGACCGATTTGGTTAATTTTGGTCCTGAATCACACGTGGAAGTCCAGGGAAGGTTTAAAGGGTGTATTTCTTCCAATGCACTAGGTACAAATCTTCTTACGGCAAAAGAAATGTTTGCCGGGACAGCTAGTCTATGTATAATATAAAAATGAATTGATGTTCGATAGTCTCGCTAAAACCCGAGAACGGCTGGACCGATTCGGCTTATTTTAGTCTTGAATCACACGTGGAAGTCCAGGGAAGGTTTAAAAGGTTTATTTCATCCAATATACGGGGTACAAAAGCGACTTCCTAGGGCAAAACAAATGTTTTCCGAGACATATAAAATGTATTATTATAAAGTTTTATTGAAGTCCGTTCGGTGTTATTGTTCATACATAAAAAAGTAAAAAAACACCCAAACATCGAATCTTTGGACGCCCCGCGATATCATTCGCGTTGTTTCAGTATCCCATACAAATTGTAACGCCCTCTATAGCGCGACGCATCCCACAGGATCGGGATAAAAAGTATCCCATGTCCATCTCCTGGTCTTAAGCTACCTTCGTTTTTTAGCCTAATTGGTTCAGTCGTTCTTGATTTATAAATAGTGTAACCAACACGACTTTCTATTATAACGAAAAAAACGCGAGTAACACCGCGAGGTACAGCTAGTAATAATATATAGGTAGTTGGATACTGCAGGTATATGGAGCCCTAGCATCGTCCCTGATACGTTATTAGACAATGTTACCTATAACGACATGGTGATATCTGATTTATTCCGCAGACTAGACAACGGTTTAACTTAATACGTACTAAGTTTATTATGATATATGTATACGCCACGCCAGTTCCGCATAGGGGTAGACAGAGATCAAAGACCTCCACTTATCACGTTTATTATTATTCTCACATATAAACAGAAACGAATCTAGATATAGAAATATAAACTCGCAATAAATTATTTCCCTAAATAACGACGGAGATGCATAACTTTTTTCTTAAATGTCATCATTAGTGTTGATATTAACATTTAAATATAAACAAAATGGATCTTTGAAAACAGATATTTTTATTGCGTTAAGTCCGATTTGTAGATAATAAAATTTATTGCGCAAAGCTTTGTACAGCCAAGACAACATCAACTGTTATGCTTTGTATAATAATCATTGTTAGTAATGATTGCATATTTTGGTCTTCAGTCACACTAATGGAATATAAATAATAAATATAGAATACACTTTAATTCAAATTTATCAAGGACTCAGAATGAATAATTTGTTTTTACATTATTATTCGTGCGTAAAGAAAATTGAGTAATTGCTAAATACATTATTGATATATTTATTATATATTGCTGTGATCACTAACATCGTATGGGAATGAAATAACAATTATTTTCCGGATTTCCCCCTACTTCTGTGAAAATAAAAACATATAAAAGGCTCAGTCTGGTAGCTGCCGGACACTTGGACTTGCAATCGGTAGGCACAAACACTCACTCCGTAATCCGTAAAAGGGCAACAACGCCTTATTAGCACAAGAACCTTTCGGCCACATTTGTCATTTAGTTCCAACTTGCTAGTTCATAGCCAGAATAACCCTAAACTGCTACGATATACCAGGAATAAAAGCATTGACGTTGCATGCAATTAACATCCCAGATCAGCTCGGTATTATAGTGAACCGAGACTCGCCTTTCTAGGCATCTAGCATTTGGTCTGTTTTTCACGAACTAATATACTACGCAACGCTCATACGGTGAAGGAAAGCATCTTAATGAAAATTCCATAGTTGTTGGAAGTGTAAAACCTATACCAGTGATAAACCTGTCACGTAAAAAAATGCTTAGTGTATCGTGAACATTTGCTTAGCGAGCGCCTTCGCAGGCCGCGCTTTGATATTAAAAGTGAAGTGTATAAAAACAACAACGTTCCCAACACTTGTCCGGCGTTGTAATGAAAACGATAGCGAATAATGAATGTTGTCACAATAACCCAGAGTCAGTGGGTCTTTGAACTGTCCCGATAAGGCGACCATATGATTGTCTTGCATCAAATGCAATCACTGTTGATATTACACGTAGAATGTAAATTGTGGGCCCGTGATTTATCACACGTTTGATCCGGAATAAATATTACATTTACTACTGTAATCATTATTCTGCAGTATATTTAATAAATACGAGTAGGTATATTAATTATTCTGCAGTTCGGTGTTCATCATACGTGGACCCCTCTCAATTAACAATCGACAAAAAGTTCAATAAGTTGAATAGTGTATTTTATAAGTTACAAATGGCTAACCTAACCTGTCTTTGTATTTAATCTTAGGATAATTAATAACTTAATTGAAAACGTAGTTTGCATCAAGTTCTGATCAAACTCCAGCGTCGTTTCTTTTATTTAGTAAACATTAGTACGAGAGTTAAGAATAAGATAATGTATGACAACAAAAATACTTTCTACAGAGCATACCCATTTTCCTTAATACATTAGAATAAAATAAAAATTGTTTGTACTAAAGAACCCAACTAATTTCCGTCCAATAGCAGAAAATCGCACCCAGAGGCAGCTCCCAAGCTTACGCCGCCGCTTCGCTTTATATTGCAAAATGATCTAAACGCTCGCTCAATCTTTGTTTCAGCCGCAAAGAAAACACTTCATCGTCCATTTTTCTAGAATGCAGTAAAAGGTGTTGTGAAAACGAAAATGAGCAAAATGGAGAACGAGAAAAGCGCCGTAGCCCCCGGGCCCAGAGTGGAGAAACGAGTGAAACTCGTACCCCCCGATGGCGGGTGGGGGTGGATGGTTTTAATTGGCACGGCCCTTTCTAATGTGAGTACCTAACAACCCAATTCCTAAGTGCCTGATTCCCGCTTGTAATGGAACGGCATTACGTATTTCAGAAGAAAATTCACGTAATAACGAAATAGTTAGGTAAAACCTCTCAAGGACATGCTTGAGTGTGGACGCGAGCCCTACTCGCGATTACGATACATATTTAAAAATACGATCTTTTCTTCAGTTGTTTAAATTACTTGTTTTTATTTGTTACTTTACTATGACTCTTGATCAACACAGCTTCCGAAGCACGTTATAGCGACTACAAAGTATCTAGGCTGGTTCTGACAACGAACTTCGTCGTAGAAGTTCTTAAGTCCTATGGCACATATAAACATATAAGCCTTGGCGATTCGAAAAAGATGAAAGATGCCAGTTTCTTCTCGGTTCTTCTGACCAGTAAAAGAAATTAATTCGAACCGGGGACGATTACTTTTGTTTTAAAGTCATAAATAACGTTCATCAAGCTTTGTGTTATGCTACTGTATATCTGTATGTTATAGCACTTATAATGATGAAAAATAAATTATTTGAATTCGAATAAACTCAGTAAATGTCTACTTCATGCAAAAGTTCGAGTTTAAAGTAAAAGTAGAGTAGTAGTAAAGTCAGTAATCAATGAACGAAATAGTAGAGTCAGTAGTAGGGCTCGGGCAGGCAGATCGGTCATGCGAATATTTTCAGTACAGAGAGCAGGTGTTTCCGAAATTACCGTACCTTTGTGACGACTTTTAATTTACTCAGGAAAAAAGCAAGTACAATAGGTACCTCGGGTTACGAGGAAGGTATATTGTAATTTTACGACTCGGGATGTAGAAATAACTATACATGTACGTATGTTCTAGATGTTTGTTTTCTAACGCACAAAATTCCGGGTCACACATATTTTTTTGTACAAAAACACATCTAAATATCTCGCAATCGAGGAGAGCTAGCTGATTAAAAAGAACTGTTTTTTAATGACAGTAAAGGAGCGAAAATGAAAGTTATAAAGTATTTTTTTTTTCATGTATTGAGTATAGTTACTTGCAGAATTATATAATTTTTACTCACGAATGTAATTTGAGTTTCGAAAATAATTATAATTGGATGTTGGTGTGTGGTTGCTATTTGCCAACAATAACTTTAAAATTCGGCAGTACCTATAGTGTGTAAATTCCATATGGGAAGTTATTTGGACAGTCCCTCAAAGCATGATCTTCATATTTTTCGAATGTACAATATAGTCGAGAAAGATATTTAGTGTAATAATATATTTAGTGTCTGTTTGTAAAGATTAAGAACTTAACAACTTTCCCTTCACATAACCCATCAAGGTTCAAGCGTAAATTTTTTCGTAGTTCAATCCATATCCTAATTGCATTCATTATTGTTATTATTCTGTAGTAGAACGACCTTTTACTACGAAAGTTATTGCTACCTACATTCATAACGTGTTTGAACGATTATTATCATTTCTGATACCAAATTGAGTGCTGTCCAAGGACTCCTACATCATAAATCTAATAATAGGTACAAACATATATTACGTATACAAGGTGATATTTTGTAAAAAAAAATACCACTCCTCCGATTTGTTGTACGATAATTACGATCACCTTTTGTTTTACTTACTTTCTTGAAACTCGTAAGATTGAATGAATTCAGAGTCTTCACAGAAATTTCTGTACCAACGGCTTCGTTATCGATTTTAGTTAAAGCATGTGCCGAGGACACGACAATCTGACGTTAATTTTGGTTATATAACATATTTAATACGAAATGTATCAGTTGATCGAACTTAATATGAAGAGTTTGAAGTAGTCAGCACAAATATTCGATTATTTAAAGCCGCCGGAAGGCTCTACTCTACTTGGCGACAACTCTCGACTTAGTAAACGGTACCGTCGGTCTGTGGCATTAACGAAATATTACCCAGTATATTATTATTTGATATATTATTATAAGAACTCGTAATACCGCTATCAATGTAATAACATAAACGCTTATCTGATGATCATTATATTTGTCCGTATGGTAAATGTTCTATCTTCACCATTAAGGGATATTGTTTAAATTGGGTTAGTGACAAAACGTTTCTATTATTCATTTGTGTTTGATTAATTATAATTATACCATTTAATTCTTTCCGCATAGAACTTTATGGTCACATCGGAAGTGACGCTAGGAGTTAGTGTGATGAGAATATTTAATTGTCTGTAATATTGCAATTGGAGAGGCCTATGTCCAGCAGTGGACAAGTATGGGCTGATGATGATGAATAAATATACTATTTATAAATAGCCGATTTCGTTACTCGCGATTGTAGTAAATTAACCTCTATGAAGATATATAGAATGCATAACATCGCGAGCAAGTCTGCGTACCGGAAGGTTAACTAACACTCATAGTATGATTTATATATTGAAATTCCTCTCAAGCACATATGTCTGCTCAAGTTATGTTTGTCCTACTCTATTCATGTATTTTTTCAGAGTACAGGCCTATAAGCGCGACGAGTTCTCTAATTATTAAATACTAATATTATGAGCAGTCTCTCTCTGACAATTTAATGTCCAATGGTAAAGACGCATAGCTCATGTCATTACTAAGTTTCATGAAATAGGCCCCAGGGCAGGCTATGTCAAACTCGTCTTACCCGGGTGGCCAGTGCCCGGTGACACTGACACCAACTATATCCGGGTCAGATGAAGTTTGTTTTGCGGTAATCCGGCAAAGTTTTATCCGGAACCCACAACGTTTAAACATTTTGACCCAGAAGTTAATTATTGATAGTTCCTTTGGTAATAACTTTAGTCGTTGTATACTCGTAGTAATCGGTTCAGACGATCGGGTGGAATACTGTCGCGCTGTCGATTCCCAAAAAAATATTTCTTTATTTATTTCCTTCACATAACACGGTACAGTAAAAAATACAGGAACTTTTGTATGCGACGGTTGGAGCCTAAACTAGCTAAACCTGTACTACTAGGACTGTAGGACCCCTTCGTTTTTCAACAGGTTTCTATAACAGATTAAACAAATGATAAACCTTTGTAACGTTTGTCCTACTGGTTGAACTCGTGATGCTTAAGGATACAAGTCGATCAATTGTCCTAATTTAGCCACTCATAATCATAATTATCTATTACCTTATCTAAATCTGCTTAACATCAGCCAGGAAGGTGGTCAAAGGCCTGTGTTTAAAAAAAATATATTAAAAGTGACAGTCAAATTCAAGATAATAATCTTGTGTTATTTGTAATTGAACAAACATAACAGAGTTATATCATTTGTTCTATCAGTGGAACTAGTCAGTTGAACAACTGTGTTAGTGGGTATAGGATTTGAGCAGAGGCATTTTTTGTGTACGTCTTGTTGTTTTAATTATGCAACGTATTATATGTACCTCCGTAGTCTAGTAATGCAGAGTTAAGAGAGTCCTAATTGGTGCTAAGAAGACCGAGTTTGAAATGTTCCTGATCATTTTCTTAACACAAACTTTCTCTCTTATTATCTTGGTCCCCTCTTATTGCATATCTCAATACAAACTTTCAGATATTCAACCAGTCTATGCTGTCACTAATAAGTCTACTATATGGAGACTCGCTGAAGGCGATGGGCTACGAGACCCAGGGTGCTGCAAACGTTCAGAACACTATGCTGTTCTGTTCAAACTTCGGCGGACCTATTGCTGCGATTGCCGTGAAGAAAAGCTCACCCAGAGTCGTGGCTATAACTGGCGCTTGTTTGTGTACTCTTGGTATATTGGGTAGCGGATTCAGCACCAACATCGTGCATTTGATGCTTACCTATGGAGTGCTTTTAGGTTTGTTTCTTATGTTTCATATACTCAAATTCATATTTTGAACAAGAGCTGAAAAGCTATAATATAAAGATTAGTTTTGAGATAGCACATTAAAAAACAAACATTGTACGCTCCGTACCTTTTTGTTATGGAAAATAGACTAAAGCGGCTTACGTCCAGCAATGGACGAATACCGGTCGAGTATTATCCTAAAGAGTATAAAAATAATAACTTTTAGGATACATTTTACGTTAATAGGGTTATTAGGGACACAATCAATACATAGTATAAAATATATACTTATATACTTATATATACTTATACTTAAGCCGTGTGGTGACGGCGAATAGAATACATGTGTCACCACCCCAGCCAAACTTTTCCCGCTATGGGGGTCGTAAGAGACGACCGAGGGAACCCTCCAGAGGACGGGCAGCAGCGCTCTCTGTGAGTTAAACCACAACCCCACTGGGATCGCCAACCCGCCTGCCCAGCGTGGCGATTATGGGCATTTACCTCCAATAATAAGCACAAGGCCACGGCCCCCAGTTCCCGGCGGCTCCGCTATTCCTGGTCACGGTGGCGACCACGGTAACGGCGGAGCAGGGGGTGCGAAGAATCTCCGGTTTATGGGAGGCCACCACAAACAACTGACCCTGGCGACGTACAACGGACGCACGCTACGGCTTGACTCGCATCTGGCACAACTCGAGGTGGAACTTGGAAAAATTAGGTGGCACATATTGGGGCTAAGCGAAGTCCGAAGAGAGGGAGAGGACACCATTACCCTCAAATCTGGCCACCTAATGTACTTATGTACTTCCGCGAGGGAGACCAACAATCCCAAGGCGGCGTTGGGTTTCTTGTGAATAAGTCCCTGTGTAACAACGTTGTGGAAGTGTCTAGTGTGTCAAACAGGGTAGCATACCTTGTCATAAAACTTACCGAGAGGTATAGCCTGAAAGTGGTATGCACCGACCTCGACACACTCGGACGATGAGGTGGAGGGCCTGTTCGATGATATATCGAAGGCCCTCCACTCCACTACTAAGACACATTACAGCGTTGTTATGGGGGACTTTAACGCTAACGTGGGAGTACAGAATTGCAATGAATCGGCAGTAGGATCCCATGGATTTGGAGCAAGGAATCATAGGGGGCAAATGCTAGTCAACTTCCTCGAACGAGAGGGGCTATTTCTAATGAACTCGTGGTTTAAGAAAAAGCCCCAAAGGAAGTGGACCTGGCAAAGCCCCGATACTATGACCAAAAATGAGATCGATTTCATCATGACGAACAAAAGCACATATTCAGAGACGTCTCTGTGATCAACAGGTTTAATACCGGTAGCGATCACCGACTAGTCAGAGGCTCTCTGAATATCAACCTTAAGGCAGAACGTGTCCGTCTGATGAAAGCCAGGCTCCAACCAACCATGCTCCAAACTATAATGGGATCCGAAGCTTTTCAGCTAAGTTTGGAGAACCGATTCGTTGCCGTGGAAACTACAGCAGACGTGAACAAGAACCTCTAAAATGTGACTCGGGTCCTCAGGGAAGAGGGTACGAGATTTTGTGAAATGCAGCGTAAGGGCAGGAAGTCAAAGCTTTCCCAGGAGACTTTACGGCTGATGAAGGAACGACGTGAGAATCCACCCGTCACTTCGACCGCAAGGCGGGCTCTAACCCAGGAGATTAGTAAGCACGTGCGGCGCGACCTCCGATGCTACAATACTCTTTCAATAGAAAGAGCGATTGAGCAGAATCGGTGGTCAAAAGTGTTCGTACAATCTCTTGGAAGAAGCCACCTTGCGAAGTTGCCCACAGCAAGTGGAGAAGTCGTCACTTCGAAGCCGTCGGTCCTTTCGGAGGTTGAAGACTTCTATGGCCAGTTATACGCATCGCATGCATCTCGCCCTGATCCCGAAAATGGGAACTCTAGAGCCACATTGACACGCCACTCCACCGAAGATCTGCCAGAAGTCAGTACTGGCGAAATTGAGATCGCTCTTAGACAGCTCAAAAACGGAAAAGCTCCAGGAGAGAATGGCGTTACAACCGAACTATTAAAGGCTGGAGGTAAACCGATATTGAGGGAGCTCCAAAAGCTTTTTAACGCTGTCCTGTTCGAAGGAAGAACTCCGGAGGCGTGGGGTAGAAGTGTGGTCGTCCTGTTCTTCAAAAAGGGAGACAAAACCCTGTTGAAGAACTATCGACCCATTTCTCTTCTAAACCACGTCTACAAGCTGTTCTCAAGAGTGATCACAAACCGTCTTGCGCGAAGACTCGACGAATTTCAACCTCCGGAGCCGGCTGGATTTCGGAGCGGTTATGGCACCATAGACCACATCCACACAGTACGGCAGATCATAGAGAAAACTGAAGAGTATAACCTGCCCCTGTGTCTAGCATTCGTGGACTATGAGAAGGCCTTTGACTCGGGTGAGATCTGGTCCGTTCTGGAGTCTCTGCAGCGTTGCCAAGTTGACTGGCGATACATCCAAGTGATAAGATGCCTCTACGAGGCTGCCACCATGTCCGTCAAAGTACAAAATCAGCAGACACGTCCCATACCATTGCATCGAGGAGTGAGACAAAGGGATGTTATTTCCCCGAAATTGTTCACAAATGCAATGGAGGATATGTTCAAGACGCTGCATTGGAAAGGACGTGGCATCAACATCAATGGCGAACACATCTCTCACTTTCGATTTGCAGACGACATCGTCATCATGGCAGAAACGCTGCAGGACCTTCAACTGATGCTGAATGACCTAGCTGATTCTTCTCTACGGATCGGCCTACGGATGAACTTGGATTAAACCAAGGTCATGTTCAATGAACATGTTCTACCGGAACCGATTTCAGTACACGGCACCGTTCTCGAAGTTGTTAAAAAATACGTATACCTTGGGCAGACATTGCAGTTGGGTAGAAACAACTTCGAGGACGAGGTAAAAAGAAGAATTCAGCTGGGTTGGGCAGCATTTGGGAAGTTACGTCGAGACTTAACATCAGCGATCCCACAGTGCCTGAAGACAAAGGTCTTCAATCAGTGTGTCCTACCTGTAATGACATACGGAGCTGAGACACGTGGACACTGAACATCCCCGAATCAGAAATGAAGTGATCCGACAGAGAACCAAAGTCATCGACATAGCTTATCGTTTTAGCAAGCTGAAGTGGTAGTGGGCCGGCCATATTTGCCGTAGAACGATGACCGTTGGGGAAAACGAGTTCCCGAGTGGAGACCGCGTCTCGGCAAACGGAGTGTAGGACGCCCTCAGGCAAGGTGGACTGATGATATACGCAAGATGCTGGCAGAAGCTGGATGCGAGAAGCCGAAAACAGATCACAGTGGCGTGCAATTGGAGAGGCCTATGTCCAGCAGTGGACAAGTATGGGCTGATGATGATGATAGTCCTAGAATCACGATTGGTTAATCGATTGTCATAACAAATTTGTTTGTCAGATTGTCACAGTTTCATTGTATTGTTCATGTAGATCAAGCTTTCCAGCTCCATCTACTGTAAGGTGTTTTTTATCAAGAAAACACCTTTGAAATATTTCCTTGAGAACCGCGTCAGTAAATTTTCATGGTTATATATTTTTTGGTGTAAAGAAGATATTTCAAAGAAGACGTTCCCTATCTAAGGATCAGGTTTTCAGGGCTTCGAGCAGATGACGCAAACATTTTGATTATGACAATGCAGACCAAATGCCACCAAAAACCGATAGGCGAAGAAATCGCTCTGCGCTGCTGGAGATGGATTGGCCACGCGCTCCGAAGAGGCGAGAACGATCCGGCGGTTGTGGCTTTCGACTGGCGCCCTAGCGGGAAGCGGAAACGAGGAAGACCAGCGCACACGTGGCGGCGCTCCGTAGACTCCGAGCTCAGGACGGCGGGCATTTACTGGAATGCCGCAAAGACGGCAGCGCTGGATAGAGGGACATGGAGAGATATCTGCAAGGCCCTATGTACCCCCCGGGTATGGTAGGACCTAAGTAGTAAGTAAGTAATGCAGAAGAAACCCTGACCTATAGACGGCGTTGATCTCATCGAAGACGTCCGTGATCTCGGCGAGGTAGGTGCCGGCCTGCCGCAGCAGCTGGTGCAGCAGGCGGTACAGCAGCGGCGCGGCGGCGGCGGCGGCGCGCCGCAGCACCACGCCCGCCGCGCGGCCCAGCTCCGCGCGCGGGATCTGACGGGGGACGGGGAAAGGGCATGCGCTCACACCACAGATAGATAAACTTACAAGTCGCCTAGCACATTCAGACTGCCCCTTTTGCAACTGAATCTCCGGAGTGCCCTTGTGGGGCTCCGCAGGAGACCAAGCACTTGTGTTATGGAAATCAGACAACGAGATATTTTTACTTAAGTATATT
>SJJU01005581.1:0-32900 GCA_012932125.1 Conopomorpha cramerella | reverse complement strand
AATTCCCCATGCCTGTATCAATGACTTATCACCACATTTTGAATAAATTATGAATGAATTAAGTTTTTATACTTGCTGGACCGATTTGGCTAATTTCCGTCAAGTTAAAATTTTGGAAGATTAGATTTGATTTAAGTAAATTAGAATTTTTTAGAGCTAAAAATGTTCTTGATCCCTAGACACTTTTGACGTGTGTATATTATTGATTACAATCTTCTAAAATGTTCTTGATCCTTAGACACTTTTGATGTGTATATTCTTGATTGCAATCTTCTAAAATGTACTTGATCCCTAGACACTAGTTCTCAATTCTTTATTGCGTTCTACAATGGTACTCTTAGGTGGTAAATTAATGGTTAGTGCAATTACATTGTAGATCCTGATGGACACAGCAATATGGCGTAGGAGAGAGGGAGATTCGTGTACATTCATATTTCTAGAAATATGAATCTACACGAATCTCCGTGTGTATGTAGATTGCAATGAAAATAATAATGATTTATGAATATTTCCACCAGGGACCGGATCAGGACCACGAACAACATGCTGGGCGACTGCTACACCGCCGCCATTGTCGAGCACCTCTCCAAGAAGGAGCTGATGGCTTGTGACGCCGTTTCTATGGTGAGATGACACCTAGTTTAGTCGTTAGCTAGATTAGTATAACATCCCGCACCCAAGGAGCAATAACGTCACTTTTGCATTTTTTTGACAAAAATAATCTAAATAACAGAAAACATGCATAAAGTATATCTATACTTTGTGCGTTACTGTAGAATTTTTCCTTTTAAAAATATAAATATAAATAAATATTTTACAACAACACACACATTGCCTTCATCCCATGTTAAGTAGTTAAAGCACGTGTGTTATGGAAATCAGACAACGAGATATAGTTACTTAAATATTTTTTTTCCTTTTAAATACATACTTATATAAATAAAATACCCAGACACATCCAACAAGTACTTAAAAGCTCATCACCTAAATACCTGTCAGCGGTGGGAATCGAACCCAAGACCCTTCGGTATAGATGCAGACGTGCTGACCACTACACCAATGGGCCCGTCTTTTTTCCTTTTACATCATTTTAAAGTTCAAAGGATTAGTAAATTAATGACAGGTAGTTAGTTTCCTTTAGTAGAGAAAAGCTGTTTCATATTATAGAATTTTTAATTATCACATTCTTCTACTGCAAAATGACATGTGCTACAGAAGTGAAGTTACAGCCTCGTAGAGGCGAGCCAATCGTTATAACTCAATATTGTTCACCGGGTATATAGGCGCGAATATAATCAAAGACAAGCTCGAGCTTCCACTCGTGACAATGGAAAGGCGTTTCTCTGTAGGTAACACACAAAGTCATCGACATAGCTCATCGTTTTAGCAAGCTGAAGTGGCAGTGGGCCATATTTGCCGTAGAACCGATGACCGTTGGGGAAAACGAGTTCTCTAGTAGAGACCGCGTCTCGGCAAACGGAGTGTAGGACGCCCTCAGGCAAGGTGGACTGATGATATACGCAAGATGGCTGGCAGAAGCTGGATCACAGTAGCGTGCAATTGGAGAGGCCTATGCCCAGCAGTGGACAAGTATGGGCTGATGATGATGAATTAAGGGTTAATGTATTCTGCTTCCAGGAACCAGTAGCAGCGAACGGCATGCTGCCCACATCCAACACTGAGATAGAAATGATCGACGACAAGTCCTACCTTCCAGACTCTGACGTCATCATCCCGATGGACATGCATTTAAACAACACCAACCAATCGGGGAATTACGTCAAGCGAATTTAGCTCTTAATCAAACGTATTAGAAGTCTTACACAACTTTAGGTGCCTTTAGAACGAAGCGAGTTTTGATGTTAAAACCGTGTAATGTCATTTTTTCTAGTTTTCACTACCGTGGTCGATTTTGTTGTTAATTCCATGATGGATATGAATAGGTATAATAATGCGGGTAGCGTACATTATCATTATTGAAAGAAAGAAAAAATATTAATTCACGCCGCACACGACATAAATAAAAGCATAAAAAACGAAGAAAAATTAATAACAACACAATACAACAGACACATACACACATAAAAAGTGTCTAGGGATCAAGTACATTTTAGGAGATTGCAATCAAGTATCAATATATTTTACAAAAACTGAATTCATTCATAATTTATTCAAAATATGTGTAATTGATACAGTCATGGGGAATTAGGTTGGAGACCAATCCAGAAGATAAGATATGATTTAAATAAATTAGATTTTTTTTAGAGCTAAAAGTGTTCTTGATCCCTAGACACTTTTGATGTGTGTAACTAGAATTACCTATATAACAAGGACTGTTTAACGTTCCCGATAGTCGCGTCATTTCCTTAGATTTTACATAAACCTCGTGGTACTATCAACCCTTATAATATAATTAATAGAAATAAGGACTATGTTCCATATAGTCCTTATGGAATATGTTCCAGGGAAGATGGCCCTGGAACATATTTTTCCTCAAAGGTAATGAATGCTATTTGACGAGCCAAACAACGTTTCTAAGATAATTGCTCGGGGTAATTTCGCACTCGGTATACAATAGGTGGCACTACTTGTACAAGATACTAACTGTCAGTCCTGTTGTTCCGTAAACGTCAATCCAAATTCGGGTATTGACAAGTTTGTCAGTATTGCACTACAGAATACTGACATATTTGGCAGTTTACTGTACTTTAGAATGATAACTCACATTAATCTTCCATTAGGAAACTTTGTAATCGGCATTCGGCACTGTTTTGACGACAATATCCTAGTTTAATAAAATAATATTACAATAGTATGCTTTTTATAAGAGTTGTGGCCATTGGACTAAAAACACGACAAATCCATTGACAAATCGCAATGAGAGGTTTTCTGATAGCTTCAAATATATCAAAAGTAGTTCGAAAACATCTCACAGATGGCGCTAATCAGACATGATCTCAAGGAGAAACTCATTTTAGAATTGTCAACAAAAATAAAAAATTTGAAATGACATGTCTAGGTCACTACCTGACATTTCTTAGACCTGTAATAAGCCACCTGTCAGAAAACCTCCCATTAGGTGCCCATTCTAATATGTAGGTACGCGATGAAATATGCCAAAATTACAAGTCCATAAAAATGGTTACACCGTATTTTGACTAAGTTTATAAGGTAGGTAGGAACTTATCGCGGCGTTTATTGGAAAGGCCCTTTATGCCCCTTAATATATATAAAAAAAAAATTAACGCCCCCAAAGAAGAGTCGGCCTTCTTATATAAAAAAATAGACAGATCATACCTTGTTTGTACACCTAACGGATTATCTAGACTGCATTTCAGTTTTGTTGAAGGTGTAGTCTCAGTTGTTCAATAAAAAAAAACTTTTTATTTTATGTACAGAACAAAGGCCGTTATAATGTTTACCATATTATGACAGGTGCCAAATTGATTTGATTAACACCACCAAATAGAGTTTATTATACACTAGTGGACGCCCCGCGATTGCATTCGCGTAGTTTAGCAGTACCTGCATACCAATTTTCAAGTGTCTAACTTGAACGGTTTAGATTTTTCATACAAAAGTATTTTCCCGTGAATTCCCGTTCCCGTGTGAATTTCTGGAATGCCCTTCTTAGTGCACCCCTACGGTACCTAAGCGATGTCCGTTCCAAATTTCAAGTGCCTAAGTTTAGCCGTTTGGGCTGTGCGTTGATATGTCAGTCAGTTAGTCAGTCAGCTTTTCCTTTTATAAATTTAAATAGATTGAAAACCTGACAAAATAACCGAACTTCTGAGGTCCGAGACTTGAGCGTTTTGGAAGAAGAGTACCCCTTATTCACTAATCACAGTTCGGAGGTAGTAAGTAAAATTGTATACGTAAGCGAATGTTTTTGTATCACCATACTTTTTGTGGACTATAATTTATTAAAACGTGATATTGCTAACGTTATTCTGTAGTAATATTGTAATCAATTATTATATTGTATGTAGATTATTCACGAAACGTTATTTGCCAAAGTAAATGTATTTGCGAGAATTACTCAGCGAATATCTGATAATCAAGATTATTAAGAAGTTTAATTACCTACCGATTTTCACGTCTGGTCTACCAGCCACCCTAGCACAGGGCTCCAAATAAGAAGTGATAAGACAAATAATGCGCTGAGATTGGTTGAAACAAGCCGAGTCGTACGAAGAGCGACATAACAGCCAATCAGCAGGCCTAGGCTCCAAGAAATACATGACAAGACATACCAGGCACTGCGATAGGTTGATACAAGCTGAGTCGCACGATGTGTGACATAGCAGCCAATCACAGCGCGTATTTATTCTATGTCGTGTCTTTCTTGATGCCCGTGCTAGACCTCCTGAGGACAGAAGTATCAATTGAGACACTGTCAAATATCGCATGGCTCCCAAGGGTAGAGGGGTAGGTAGTCCTGCAGAAGTGTAGGCAGAGACAATAGCACTCCAACTATTGTTAGTTGTCGTAATTAGGCGCGCACTCCTATTGTGTGAAAGAGTGATTTTTGTGCATGTTTGGCAGCAGACGCATACGCATGGTCAAAAATGTCGGCCATTTGCAAAAATAGCCTTCAGAAATAGGTCTTATGTATTATATCTACGTACACTAGGGCATAAATATATCCTAGGTTTAACATAGTAGGTATATAGTTATCCCTACTATATCTAGGCTACGGTAACCACAATAACCAACTAACCTGACTATATGTGCCTGTTTACAACACGTTGTTTATACCAAGGAAGGTAATATTATAGATTGTACGATAATTTCCATGAATATGTTACGCTTTTTAATAGTACCTACAGTCAGCCAAGAATCTGGTCTAAGTTGGTCTGGTCTGGTCCCGTAGGCCTTTAAGCTCAGACTAAAAACAACTAGTACTTGTACTCCGAAATTGAAGTTTAGAATGAAACGAGACAAGAATATGGTCGACAAAATATTTTATCTTACTCTACCACTATGTACTACACACATCAAAAGTGTCTAGGGATTAAGAACATTTTTAGCTAAAAAAGAAAATCTAATTTGTTTAAATCAAATCTAATCTTCTGGATTGGTCTCCTACCTAATTTTCCATGCCTGTATCAATGACTTATCACCACATTTTGAATAAATTATGAATGAATTCAGTTTTTGTAAAATATATTCTTGATTGCAATCTTCTAAAATATACTTGATCCCTAGACACTTTTGGTGTAGTAGTGAAAGAGTAAGAGAAAATATTTTCTATCCCTCACTGCGTAGCCTGCTACGTATTTCTGGATTGGATCCAAACTGTCAAATTGGTAGTAAAGGCGAAAATTTGGATCCAGAAGAACATATACTTTCATACATTTTGGTGGGAGACAGACTGAATAGTTGACAGTATAGTTGTATTTGGTCTGAAACTTTAAATAATATTGTTTACTCTGTGCGAGAGTGACAGAGTCATACCACTCGTCTAGCGCTGTCCCTCTCACACATCGAGAACAATATTACCTTAATACCTTATGGTAACTGTAAGGTCGGGATTATTATTTTGATTTTAAGGTTAATTTTAACCTTTTGCAATGTAAGAAAACTCTACCTTATTGATGTAGCAATGATATAAGAAGTGGCATCAAAATTGACAGACCGATTTATTGGCTGACTGTACATCAATTTATTATAATGTAACTTGTACCTATTAAGTATCGTTACAGGTTACAGGTAACTAGGAGTAATGTTCATTGTAACCCGCGTTAGCTAAGACGAAGACGATTACGCTTGTACGGTATTTGTTTCACAATAAACAAATAGGGATAATAGATGCAGATATCTCCACTAAAAAAAAAGTTTTTTTTACAAAAAGGCAGAAATCACTAAGCGACATTTTCTGTTCTTAATCGATATAAAATATAGGAAAAGTTTATCAGAGCCTGCACATAATCAATAGGCATGTTGAAAAGTAATTGTTTTATCAGAATCGCCCGCATTGTGTAATAAAAAAACAATATCGCCACTTAAAATTTTATACGTCTTTTGTTTCCATGTTTTTCGTGTCCAATTTTGTGCGCGACTGTACCTTAAATGTAAGTACTCCGTCATAAAATAAAAGAGCTTGTTTTTTATGTAGATTTGTAGAGGTATCTAGTGTTCACATTATTAATTAACGTCGATTTAAGTATATACATAGTATTTGGGGTGACATATTTAACACTTTTTTTAAGAAAACGCGCACTGACATGATATTAATAGCTGTTGTGTCCTACTCTTCAGCAAAGCCATCCAAACACGACATTGAAAGTGGCTCTGCTGGGGAGCATGCTCCCATGATTATCTCGTAAACTACAATACAATACGTACAAATTAACTGAACGTAATAAATGAACTACGTACATTATCTACTAATCGCTATGAGCGATAAGGTCGCCTTTTGCAATTTTTCTATTGTATTGTTTTTTAAATTCGCAATGTACAGTGTGCAATAAAGAGTATATTCATTCATTCATTCATTATCTACGTTACACGTACACTATTTTGGTATACAATAGCCCGGCATTTGTTTGGGGGGTAGCTGAAGGGTAGGACACAAAAAGTTCAAAACGGGTGTTATAGCGCGAAAACAACGCTGAGTCAGCTCGTGACCACGACACATGTAACTGTATCGAAACGTCGGGCAAACAACGAAGGTAAGCTGAATGCTTATCTTTGGTTCATTTTGACGCTATAATATCCGTTTTGAACTTTTAATATACTTAACACTTTCGTGGAAACTCGATTTAAGACGACAGGTTTTGCTGTTATCACTTCGACAGGCGGGATGTGTCCCCGAAAGGGTTGATAATAAATCCGTTCCTTGGAAACTAATGTTAGCACATTAGCGGACAGTAAAATAGACACAATAGATTTTTATTGTTATGACGCTTATAGCCGTTCACTGTCCGGGAAAGAGTTAATTTAACACTTTCGTTGACAGTATAACAGAGACGATAAAAGTTTCTATTGTAATTAAGGCTGTGTCAACGAACGGGTTATGTTATTGCCATGAATATGACCCCAAATAATTAAAATAGCAATTTGTAACATATCTTACAAAATGTATCATTTTTACGATGTCATTATGTATCCATTATGTATCCTATAGTTAATAGAAATCTTATTGATGACTAAATAAGTAATGTTATTAATCTAGATGGTGGATAAAGTTACTTAAGAAAGCTTACAAATTCAAGACATGATGTTAATATTTGCGGAATGTTTCTAGGCATTCTCTCAACCTTAGGGTGGTAGAACAGATAGCTGGAACTTTATATCTAGCGAATCAAAACAGACTAGTTGCGATACAATGCGATGGGATAAATTCACGTGGTCAATTTTCGTCTGCCAAGGATTCTGTACATACCTACAGCTACACTTAGCTGCTAAAATCAGGCAGGATGGTGGTCAAACGCTTGATGTGGTCTACGATGGAGCATGCTTGTTCATTAGGTACCTATTCACCAGTGGCGTGCACTGGCTTTTAGGACAAGGTAGGCAGTAATCCCCAAGCATTGACACCTATGTATAGGTAACTTGTCTTTACGACACACAAGTACCTATCTATCTACTCACCCACAAAACACAGGACCTTCGTTAGCCTATGTCGTGAGTACAACAAAGGATCTAGAAATAACTCTATTATTAGGTCGGGTAACCAGAATACTAAGGTAGGCAGTGTCGTTTTGCCTATATGGTGTGCACGCCACTGCTATACACCCGCGACTTGAAGACCTTCAGACTGTACTGCGCAGGAAACACAGACATGTTCAGCTTTATAAGCGAAAAATGATCGCAAGTCTAGTTTTGTATTTGGTCTGAGAGCATACTACTTGATTGACGCTGATTTTTCTCTACTTTTATTAGGCAGACATTAGACGCTCATGCAAGCGTCATTCAATTTCATCAGTCATGATTTATGGAATGACTACTAATACTAATTCGAACATCATTCACTATATTAGACGATAGGAAATCCGTCAATCACAATTATGACTGTGGTAAAACTGAGATCAAAACGTATCGTCTAATGTCTGCCTTAGGGTCAGAGATTTGTCATGTGTCACAAAGGCAAATATAACCTGGGTCCTACTACAAGATCAAAAAAGACAATCGCTACACAGAAGAATCGTATCGTATCGCAAATTGTCGCATCTGTAAGATAGTAGTAAATACCTTGTTACATATCCACTTAGCACGTTTTGTATAGTTAAGGTACGTTTTAGCTCCTACTGCTTAAAGTTGACAAGTAACTATCAAAAATGATTTTTGTAACTCTCTTACTATGCTTTCAATGTTTAGAAAACTTAGTTCATATGTTATCGATTTAAGTAATCTGAAATCAGTCTAGTTGCTCATCTTCTGAAATATTAAAAACAACTTTTCTGTTATACGTTGAGTTGCAGAAGAGAGCTTTAACTTTTAAATGAACTTTTAAAACACAAGCACTCAAGTCAAGAAAGTACTGTTGCTATTAACGGACCATTAAAATGTAATGTTAACTTTTGATTTAATACTCCTTTCTGCAACTCAGAGTGAGTCTGATCACAATTACACAAAATTATTCTAAATACAAACTCACACGATAATCTTCTATATATACACACATCAAAAGTGTCTAGGGACCAAGTACATTTTAAAAGATTGCAATCAAGAATATATTTTACAAAAACTGAATTCATTCATAATTTATTTAAAATGTGATGATAAGTCATTGATGCAGGCATGAGGACTTAGGTAGGAGACCAATCCAGAAGATTAAATTTGATTTAAATAAATTCGATTTTTTTAGAGCTAAAAATGTTCTTGATTCCTAGACACTTTTGATGTGAAAAATACCTTAAATGAAGAAATTTTTAATACAGGAGTGGTAAAAACTCACATGGGATATTCGGATGTGGTTTTAAATGTAACACGCCAAGATATCCTTGGCGGACGGTACATAGATTTTGTTAGTTATCGAAGTTATTCCGAAAAAAAAAACACCCTCGGATGAATTCTGGGAAAGCATGAGCGAGAATGAGGAGAATTAGACAGAGAGAAAAGAGACAGATTAAAATAACCGCTATCGTTGTAAATGTTGATCAGACTCTACAGCTAAGTCATAGGTCAATCCATAACTGCCCTTTACATTTTGTGGAATCCTAAATAGCATTAAGAAGTGAATAATGTTGCCATTTTACTGCCGCCAATAGGGGAAAAGGCACAACTCTTGGCTTTGGGCAAAGAATAATGATCCTTAAGTGGTGAAGCTCAGTCAGTTATTAAAGCACATTTTCCCGAGAGAATATTGTGATGTTACGCCTTTTTTCCTGTGGCGGCAGTAGACTTGACGCGTACTGATGATACCCCTATGTTCGTAGTATTTAGAACCAACTGTGATATTTCATTGTACTTTCAGTTCTTTTTGTGGGGAAAAGATGAGATGTTGAATTAAACAGTTATTTTAATATTGTAATCTTTTATTTTTTTATATTTTAAACATTGCTTTGAGGAAAGTCTTAACTCACAGAGCCGTAGTCTAGCTATTAACATTGTATGTACATAATACATTTTAAAAAAGCATTTTACAAAAAGTCATTAAAAAAAAACATTTTCGAATAACCTTAGACGAAAATCACAGTAGTTATAATATTAATCGAAAATAAAATAAAATCTTAAAATGTAAGTTCTGAATGTATACAAATTAAGACCTTACGATTCCTTAATGCTTAAAGTAAAGCTGGTTCATTTAAATTTAACAAATGGCAGTCTTTATTTATATTTTTACAAAAGGGACTAAATACAGTCAGTTTATTTACAAATTCCATAAAGTTAAAACCCGAATAAAAATTAAAACAAAATATATTTACATTTACCGGAAAATCGGTAATAAGCGCTTATACAACATTTTGAGCACGTTCAAGGCACAAGTTCATTAAATAACAATAAACGAAATGCACAAAATGATAGAAGTGAATGTCACAAAACTAACTTAACACAAACAATACTAATTAGGACCGATCACATCGGCACATCCATTCAATAAATACTCTATGAAAGTACTACAATTAACAGTCAATATACATTGTCTAATGTCTAATTTATTTATAATCTTAACGTTGAATGTGGTGGTCTTCTGGACGCCGGAGCTGGAGGTAGTCCGGGGCCCACCAGCGGCGACATGGACGGCGACCTGGTGGCCAGCGGGGACAGGGAGGGAGAAAAGGAAGGAGACATCGCGGCCGCTGCGGAGAACCCTCCCGGCATGTCGTGGCTGATGGGCGAGCGCGGGAGCAGCAGCTGAGGCTGACGACAGGACAAAGAAGGCGCTGGACAACTTCTCGGGGCTACCGTCGTCAACAATGGTGGAGGCACACTCTTGCCGGCGGATATCGATGTTCCTTTACTCTTGGCACTTGATGCACCACTATTCCCACTTTGTAGAGACACCGCATCATCTTTCAGCCTTGCTATCTCAGAAAACACGTGCGCCAACGGCTGGTACTGAGGGCCCCAGTCGAGGAGGTAGTCCCAGTTGTAGCTGCCAGTCAGTTCTTCCTCGGAGTGCACGATGGAACTTAGACTACCAGTCATGGATGGACCTGCGGTGGGTACTGCTGTGCTTTCACCTGGAGCACTGGGGAATGCACCCAAGGCCATTGCACGGTCGGCTTTCACACTTGCTTCGTCGGCGCTACTCGCTCTGTCGCTGCCGGTGACTTCGTTCAACTTCGCGTAAATAAGATTCGTTATATCATTTTCGTGTGAGGCGTCTTCGTCGAACATGTGCATGGGGTCAATGGGGCCGTGAAGCATGGGGTCTTTGTTTACGTTCTCTGAACACCTTCTGGACGATGTGGACGTCGCGCCGGTTCCAGTGTCAACTATGCCCAAACGAGCGAGGTACTCTTGCGTGTTGTGAACCGATACATCAGAAAGATTGTCGGCGTCTCTATGCAAGCCGTCACGTTGTAGTGGGCCTTCGTTTATCATCCTGATTTCTTCATCCTCACCGTCTTCGCCGTCTTCGGCTGAGCCTCTACCACTCGAACCCGATTGATCAGAGCCCGAGAGTTCGGAAGTTGTAGCAGCACCAGAATTGGAGCTCGCTGTATGAGGCCCGTAGGGAGGTATCTCGTCATATTTAGGAGGTGCAAATTGTCCCGCGTTCCCTGTGTTGCGAATGGGTATCGTATCAAATGCACTCGGGTCCACATAGCTGTTAGTAGCTCCGACACCTTCAGAGCTGAGTCCGGGTTTATTCACTTTCTTGTGTCGTTTGTTTTTCATGTGAAGAAATAGGAAGGCGGCGGCAAATATGATGATTATGAAAATGAAGGCAATAAGGAGACCCAAAGCCCAGTCAGAGAGACCGCCACTGGGAGCCACCGAAGCTCCTTCATTCAAGACGGCGTTTTCGGAGAATACGGCCAAAGCGTCAGGTATAATTTCAACGGCTGTCTTGTTGGTCAACGAGCCTTGCCTACCAGAACTTGCAGTTACAACCAGACTGATAGATTTGTCGGATCCAAATAGGTGAACAATGTTATCAACTTTCTTTTTCAGCATTATAAAACCTGTTGTCCTGTTGATTTTGAAATAAGAATGTGACGTCGAGAGTTGATAGACTATTCTTCCATCTATCCCTTTGTCTCTGTCTGTAGCCATTACTTGTCCGACTTGGTATGCACTTGGCAGTCCTCCGAATTTGGGGATACGGAATGTGTACGTTTTCTGTGTGAATTGAGGATAAAATTCATCTCGACTCTCAACATCAATGCGTACTTTGACGATTGCGTTTTTACCGCCAATATCTGATGCCTTTATTGCAAATTCATATTTATTCTTTTGTTCATAGTCGAACACTGCGTTAGTGTTTACCAGTCCGGTTGTAGTGTCAATCTGGAACATTTTCCATGAATCGTCATTCCTGTTGTACGCTAACGGTGTGATGGAATAATTGAGTTTTCCATACTTTCCTTTATCGACATCCGTTGCTCTAGCTGTGAACACGGAAGTGCCGATTCTTTCGTTTTCTGCGATGCTTTCAAAGTATTCCGTCACTGGGAAAGTTGGTATATTGTCATTTTCATCCAGTACTGTTATTTTGACGTACGCCACGCTGCAGAGTGCTGGTTGTCCTTGATCACAGGCAAGTATTACTAGCTTGTATTCGGACCGGCCTGTGTCGTAGTCAAGTGTTTTGTTGACATGGATCACTCCTGTACTTTCCTCGACGTAGAAAATACCTTCATCGTTACCAGAGGTTATGTTAAACGCGATAGTGGAGTATGGAGTGCCGTACAAGTCAGCATCAGTAGCAAACATTTGAGTTAATTTGTGACCTATTTTAACGTCTTCGCTTACTGTAATTTCAAATTCATCTGTAGTGAACGTTGGCGCGTTATCGTTGGCGTCTGTGACTGTGACGTAGATTGTGATGGAAGTTTTGTTCTGGTTGTAGGACAGCATTTTGCCTTGTTCTATAGCAGCAAGACCTAATACGTAGGAGTCTTGGGTTTCTCTATCGAGTCGTTTTAGGAGAGTGAGGGCGCCGTCGCTGGATACTTCGAAAGCGTCTCCTTCGTTGCCAGAGATGATGCGGAACTGAAGGTTGAGCTTCTTCAGCATTTCGTTGATGTTGCCGATTTGGAGCAAAGAAGTGCCGGGCCCGACGTCCTCTTTTACGGTGATCCTGCGAATAGAAAATTATACGAGTTTAGTTTTGTTAACTGAGAAAATAATCATTTAATTATGAATTTATAGTTATGGTTCTTTTTGTTGTCTATTCCAACTAAATAAACTATTGCCAAGGTTAAACGTGAGTTCGACATGTGCAGACACAATTGAATATTCATCGTCATCATCAGCCTATATTCGTCCACTGTTAGACATAGGCCTCTCCAACTGCACGCCATCGTGATCTGTTTTCGGCCTCTCGCATCCAGCATCTGCCAGGCATTTTGCGCATATGTGATCAATCATCATCTAAATATTATTGAGGTAAATATACTTAGGTATAAGGATCTTCATATTCAATAAGTTAAGACATAATTACCTGTAAGTGTCTTGTCCGATGAACGGTTTGATTTCAGACGATGCACCAGAGCTGATCCTGAAGGCAGCAACAGCTGTTCTGTTCGGTTTCCCGTGATCAGTAGCCACGACTGCAAACATTGTGTCCTTCTGATGGAGCGGCAAGGCGCTGTAGTTCACAAAGATAGTGCCTGAGAGAGCATCTATATAGTAACCCTTCGAGGTATTGTACATGGAGTACGTGATCATGGCATTTTCGCCGTTATCGACATCCTTCGCGTGGACCGTGACGATTTCTTGGACTCCGGTACCCTCTGAAATGATTGATGAATGTATTAGAAGTGTGTTTTATATTGTTATTACACATCTAATAAAGTAGCCATTGAATGTTTTGTTATCTAATTTACATAGCTACCACCTATCTAATTTAAGTCAGCTTTACCAACGGTAAGCTCATTGCTTACCTGGAACTTATTCAGTCTGTACAATGTAAACGTGTTTTGGAAATAAAATTTATTATTAAAAAATAAATCAACCCTCAACTCACCTGGCAAAACACGATTGTACGATATCTCGTCGAAAACTGGCGGATTGTCATTGACGTCATCGACTTTGACAGTGAGCGTTGTGGTCGCCGCGTGGTCGCTGTCCGACGCGGTCACGTTGATCTGGTATGACGCCCTGGTCTCGAAGTCGAGGGGTTTGATCAGTACCACTTTGCCGCTGTAACGGTCGATGGAGAAGATGCCGTCACCTTGCTCGATTGAGTATTTCAACGCTGGGTAGGTGTCCACGTCGTTTGCTGTCACTGATGTTAGGATGGTGCCCACTTCCGTGCCTGAAAGTGTTGGTTTGCTTTATCAGTTTGAGAATTTTGGATTTTGTCACATTGGGCTAAATACGCGTGGTGAACCGTGAGCATTTGCTTAGCATGTGCCTCTGCCTATCTCCTACCTTTGGGATTAAAAGTCGTGAAGTGTAATTATGTAGTTTGAGAATTTCATATTAATAGTCTATCACCATAGATGTGTTCCATGGCCTCCTTGGAATTTCAACCTTATATGTCTTGCAAAAAAATAATTTATATGGAGTTTGAAGAAAGTTATTCTATACCATTTAAATTTTCAGAACATCATTAGGAACTTTGCGTTTAATCCGGTTAAACTGTTTTAATTAGTAAGACAGCAAGATCTTTAGTTATATTTTTTACAACTGTAGATCAAGACTAACGGTGAACATACTGCTGGATATCATAGTATAACTGGTTATGGCTTTATTGGTGGCTATATCTACTGCTATGTGAGAAACACTATAAAATTATGTTTGCATATTTAAAAACATAGCAGTATTATAAACTGTGCTTTTGCTATTGCACACGATTGTGACGTTTTTAATACAAATGTCTCTAAGAAGAATTATATTAGCAAAAAAAGAGTAGAAATTAAACATCTTTCAGTCGAGGCTACCGTTGACGCAGCCTTCGTGGTTGCAACAGACTGTTTCCGTTTTAATGATCCGCAAAACCAGATTCCCAAAACAAAACGCTTGTTGGCGCGTACAATAATATAAAAACGGAGAAAAAAGAAACCAAAAAAAAAGCTACGGCAAGAAAGAACGCGGCCCGTTGGGGAGGTACCGCTAAGAAATGCATTCGGTTAAAATGTTATACCATCCAATAAATATTGATCCTTAAGCAGTCCCTTTTATTTAATCTCGGTTCACGAATCGGACTCCCGAATGAAATTAGTCGACCAGTTACCAGTACGGAATACGAATTATGTAAAATGCCCTATACCACCCTACGAAAGCTTTTCGTACAACCAATTTAATTCTCAATAGGTAATGAGTGCTGCTCGCTTGGGAGAGAAATTTGTTTACAAGATACAAGTATCAACTCAGTGCAAAGAACCTAGTTCGGAGCGGAAAACAAAATGCTACACGACAATTAAATAAATACGGCCGGTGGTCTGACAATGACATAATTTACGTTCAAGTAGAGAAATCGCTTACCTTCCGAGACGGATATTGTGTTCGGTGGTGGAAATGTCGGCTGGTTGTCATTGACATCCACCACATTTATCCTCAGTGTTGCCGTCCCTGTCATTTGCGGGTCTCCTTCGTCTGTTGCGATGACTGTTAGCTTGTACATCTCTCGGATCTCTCTGTCTAAAACAATGTTCGTCTTCACCGAGCCAGAGAACGCCGGCTCAATGACGAATGCATTGTCGTGGTTGCCATCAACGATGTGGTATAGTATTCTTGCGTTAGCACCTTGGTCGTTATCTTGCGCCGAAAGTTGGACAACGAATTCACCTTTCGTGTTACCTTCCAAAACGTTTGCGATGTATTGCTGCTGTGTGAATCTAGGCGCATTGTCGTTTTGGTCCAGCAAATGTACAATAACTTCACAGTAACCGTATATAACCGGATTGCCTTCAGTTTTAGCGACAATTATGAGTTTTCTAGTGGGTCCAGGGTATGATTCGAAATCTAAACTAGCTGAATTGTTTACACGGATGACTCCCGAGTGGGAATCGATTTCAAATGCATGTTGGTCGTTTCCATTGCCGAAATCGTATGATATCCTTTGTCGTCTACCATCACTTCTGACGGCTGTTACTTGCAATACCTGTTTGCCAAGTTGCATGTTTTCTGGTATCGTTACTTCGTACGATGAATTTTGGAAATTTAATGTAGGCGTTGACTCGGAGTAGTCACCGACGCGGATTTCAATAAGACCAATAGAACTTTGTGGCGGGTTTCCCTTGTCTTTTGCTAGAACCTTTAGATGGATAAGTTTCCCATTTTCACTCGCCAGACTCTGAGTTGCCGTGAGTACACCGGATGTTGGATTGATTCTAAATTTTTGATTTGAGTCCAAAAGTTCGTATAGAATTTCAGCGTTCGTACCAACATCGATGTCGGTAGCTGATACTTTCAAAAGACTTTGTCCGGGCGGTGATAGCGTTTGCATTTGTTCTTTGAAAGGATATTGTGTAAAAACTGGCTTATTGTCGTTGACATCGCTTATCGTTATTTCTACTGAAACACGCTGGGATCGTGCAACGTATCGCCCCTCGTCTGTTGCAACAGCTTCGAAACTGTATGAAGGAATCTTCTCTCTATCGAAATGCCTGAAAGGAAAATGTCATTTGATAAGCAAAAAGAAAAAAACCCTAATTTTAATACACTAGATAGAATAGTATTAATATTGATAATTCAACTTACCCAGTTGTGTAAATGACACCAGATTTGTTATCTATTCTGAAAAGTCCTTGGCTTTCATTGGCAAGAGAATATACAATCCTCTTATTGAATCCTAAATCTGCGTCTGTAGCTCTAACTTTGATGACGGACGTGTCAATTGGTGCATCTTCTGGTATCACGGCTGAATAGTGTCCAGTGTCGAAAATGGGGTCATTATCGTTCTGATCCTCCACGTGTATTGTTATGTTACATGTACCCTGCAAAGCCACAGGTGTGCCGTGATCGAATGCCGAGATCGTAAGGTGATAACGTGCTTGTGTCTCTCTATCCAATGATTTTGCCGTAAGTTGGCCCGTAGTGGAATCTATCGAGAATTTGTTCCCATTATTGCCAGTTATGATGCTGTACGTGATTACACCGTTACGTCCAATGTCTTTGTCCATTGCAACGACTGTGTGAATAATTTCGGGATCGTTGTTTTCAGGCACTACTAGAGGGTAGCATGAGCCTACTTTGAAAACAGGTGGGTTATCGTTAACATCCATTATATTGATCATTACAGTAGTGACATCGAATTTCGTGGATTGATATGAGCTGGAGTCTGTGACGTAAACAGGAAATGTGTAATGATCTTTCTCTTCGCGGTCAATTTTCTTCGCTAGTATGATTGTTCCTTGATATTTGTCGATAGCGAATACATTGTCAGCAATGCCGTCTGGTATTACATAGGTAAGATTGCCTGTAACAAAACACAATACTTGTTAACATCTTAATGCAAAACGCACAGAATATACTGAATATACTAATAACATTATTATGAACTTACCACTGTCACCTCTAGATGATTTTGCAGATAATTTCAATACATGCGTCCCCACTTTATAGTCTTCCGATACGTTTGCCCGATAGTATGATTCAGTGAATCTAGGCGGCAAGTTTGTAGATGCTTGAATGTTCAAAGTTAGTGACATATGACTTTGTCTAGGAAATGGTACGCCGTGGTCTGAAGCAGTGAGGTTCAGCCGGAATATTCCAGGTCTCACTCGGGATAAGTCCGATGCAAATTTCTTGGATAGTGTCAACTTTCCAGTGTCGTATTCGAGGGAAAAGTATGCAAGGTCGTTACCACTGGATATGTAATAGGATATTCTACCATTTTCACCCGAGTCGGGGTCTATAGCCAGAGCTTGGTAGATTGTTCCAGACAAAGTGTTCAAGGAAACTGTTGCCTTTTCATTTGATACGAATTTAGGTACGTTGTCGTTAGCATCAGTTACTTGTACGTGGACCGTGACAGCTGTGCTCAGTCTATCGGTTACATTAGACGCCATATCTGTAGCGACAATTTTCAACCAGTACTCCTTTAATTCTTCGTAATCTAACGACGACACGAGACTCAGAGAGCCTGTAAGTTGGTCCAAATTAAACGGACTGATTTTGGAAGGAAGACAGGAGACAATGTGGTAACTGAGTTCGGCGTTGCTTCCGAAATCTTGATCTCTGGCCGTGAAGTTGTAAATTATACTTCCCATTGTTGCCAATTCGGATACTTTTATGTAAATTGGATCTTGTGGCCATATTGGGGCGTTGTCGTTTACATCGACTATTTCTATTTTCACTGTCACCGCACTACTTTGAGGATTGTTTGTTGCTGACGTATCTAAAGCTCTAACTTCAAGTCTGTATTCGTCTTGTAACTCTCTATCCAGTTCTCTTGCAACAACAAGTGATCCTGTCCTACGATCGATTTCGAACGTGCCCGGTAAATAATCTTTAGTGAGTGGCATTAGAAGGTAGGATATATGCTTTTCGAAGTCACCATTGACGAGGTTGTCCTGAACATCACTATCGCAGCATGAAACTGTCCCAACGACATGACCTACTTTTGAATCTTCTCGAACCTAAAAAGAAGAATTAACGGTTAAAAATCATGACAAGAGCTCTCTTGTCTTGTTTTTGTACTAACTGTTCTACCTACACTTGCTCAAGTGTAGGTAGAACAGTTAGTACAAAAAATATTTAAATTTATGGATAATATTTACCTTGAAAGAAAGACTTGAACTAGTAAATGTAGGTCTATTGTCATTTAGGTCCAGAACTTCAACTTTGAGTTGTCTCACAGCCTGTCTCGGAGGTTTACCGCCGTCTGTCGCGGCCACCGTCAATCTATAGATAGATCTTTCTTCGTGGTCCAATACTGTAAAAGAAAACACCATTTTACTTACACTGTTTTGGAAAAAAAAATCTAATAAAAATATAAATTCCAGATTTAAGACCTAGTATAGTACAATCTTGTTTCTCCATCAACAAAGATTTCATTGTTTGTTTGTTTGAATTGAGTAGGCTCTGGAACTACTAGACTGAATTGGAAAAATCTTCCATCATTGGCGATATCAAGGGCCTTTTCAAAGTGTTTACTGCTATAGGATTAAACATCTTTCAAACATTCAGATTCAACAAAAGAAACTCCTATCTACGTATATTATTACATCGATTTCCACCTAATGCAGTAGTTACATTTTCATGTAGAAAAGAGAACGTTGGACTTTCATCAGTACATGTTTATTAGAAAGAAAGGGTGTTTATCCTTAGAAATTGTTAATGTTAACTAGCAAACACGGCGAACTCCGTTTCGCCACCAGATGGCTTCTTCGTTTTCCCGCTTTTCTGTTGAAATTTTTCTTAAATTTTCTTTGCTATAAACCTTACGGAGCCTGAGAACTTTCCAACGAATGCAAAACCGTGGAAATCGGTTCGTGCGTTCTGAATTTATAGCGTCAGGGAGGAAAACCCGACTTATTTTTATATAGTAGATAAACAATTAGAAACCTCACCTGTTACAGTTTTGATGATACCATTATTCGGATCAATGACGAACACGCCAAAGCCATCAGAGTCTCTATCGTTGAGAATAGAATACGTGATCGTTGAATTCACACCGTTGTCTCTGTCAATAGCTTTGACTCTCGCTACCTCAGCTCCCGGCTGCTGCTCCTCCCTAACACTGACTACGTCTTCTCTGGGATCAATGATCTCTGGTGAGTTGTCGTTGATGTCAGTTATTTTGATCGAGACTGGCACACGGGTGGATCTGGACGGAGTTCCCTGGTCTTTGGCCTCGGCGAACACGGCGTAAGAGGATTTGTACTCTCTGTCTAGCACGTCCTTCGTTGTGATGACGCCTGTGAACAAATGTCTAATATAGAACTATGTATTTTGGATGTACACGTGTTTATGTGACGGAACTATACCTCCTTATCAATATCAAGGGCATTTTTAATAAACACGATTAACAATTCCGAAGTTAGAGCTAGCTCATTCGTCAGTGTTTTAAGTCAAATAACGTGTTTTAAATAGATTTTGGTTTAAATGATAACACGTTCATTAGAAAGGATTTAATAGTTGTATCGACTATAAACATGCTGTCACATTCGAAAAGAATTTGTGAAGAAGACAAAAAACAGCATAACTTTATTCTGCGTCATACTTCGTTAGGTAACATAATAATTCTGAAGAATTTAAGTTTCATATTTTTTGTAATTATACAAAAAATATTACGGATCTTTTGGTTTCTCTATTCAACAAAAAAATAGGAATGTAATCAATCGCCAATACCTACTAGTAATGTACCAAACGATTTCTACCATAAAAGTTTCCTTTGAGCGATTTGGAGAAATCCAGCCATAATTATATTGGTGCATAATTAACAGATATTACCTAAAACCTGAAGCGATCTTACGTAATATTAAATAACCATTGATAAGCCAACAGCACACACAGGAATTTCGGATCCATTATCTTCGTATCGGAAACCTCAAATTAAGCATTCATAAAAGAGATCGCCTGGAGGGCAATGCCTATGATTATCTGAGAGACGATTCCGATTTCGGAGAGCATTTGCTTGTGATGACCATCATGGCCAAGGATGAGGTCCGGTCGAACTAGTTAGTTGTGCACGAGCGACTTTACACTTATTCACACAGAACTAAAGGACGTTTCGCTGTGCACGCTCAATATCAAAAGAAGTATAATAAGACAAGGCGGCTGGTTTAATGAGCAACGCGCTGAGAGCTTTAGAAAAAATGTGAGTCGTTATTCGCAGCGCTCAAATATTGGAGACTGATTACTGGGTTTCTGAAGTTGAAATATATTTGGAGCTTTTTAGATGGAGCATTTTCTGTTCCGCCGCCGCCGTCGACGTCGCCGCATGGCAATGGCTCTGCATACATCTGTACACAATATGTTAGAGTAATCTCGAAAGCAGATCTTAATATCGTATACTATGCCTATAAGTCAGTGGCGTGAAATAAAGGGCGTCATACATACAAACGAGTTCTGTCTTACCGCGGCGACTTTCATGGGCATTAAACGGGCTTAAATATCCGATGACAATATACAGATTATTGAGTTAAGAATATCGTACACGGAGTTTATTTTTAACCGACTTCAAAAAAGGAGGAGCTTCTCAATTCGTCTGTATTTTATTTTTATGTTTGTTACCTCAGAACTTTCGCCTCGGTGAACCGATTTAGATGTTTTTTTTTTATTTGAAAGTTGTTGCTTCCCGTTTGGTCCCATATAAATTTGGTTCAGTTCTGACAATGGCATCCATAAGAAAACCACATAGAAGTCAAATTTTACTGGTTGAAGTCGGTTCTTTTTTCTTTAAGTTATTATTTAGAGCTGTTGTTGCCAATTGGCAGATCATTTGGCTAGTGACTTGAGTGGCCGCAGGTTCAAACCAAACTCTACGGATTTGTACCACTGAATTTTTTTAACGTTTTTACACACCGCTTCTATGGTGAAGGAAAACACCGAGATAATAGCCTAGTTAGTGTTTTTATACGTACAGCGTTTTGCTTCTTTTGTTGAAGAGTGTATTATTATGACTAATAGAAATACAGAAAGGTTACCTCTGCTTAACAACTCTTTTCGGTATAAGAGACATGACTACAAAAACAAATGACTACCTATAATTTGTCGCGGTGTCGATAATCATCGATTTTATATTCTGATAATACATTCCATAGCATCTCACCGTGCGAGCAAGAAAACGTCCAATAAAGACCTCAAGCGTTATCTACTGCCCGCAATATCTCAAGGCATCACAATATCACGCAAGCGCTCAACTAGGTACCGCGCGATAAAATTATGGCTTGCAGAATCTAGCGCCTCGCTTATTTCTACATTTGCTGTACAGTGTAAAGACGATAAATCTAGGCCGTCCTTCGCCCGGCCGAATCCAGTCTAATAAACCATACTGGAGAATAGCACTGACTGCAACGCAATATTTTAATACTATTTAATGGCGGGTCACTGGCGAAGCGTATGCGACGACATTTATTATGTGCAATTGACGCTCGGTTATTGATCGCGACGGAGCCTCCCGGAGCGGGTGCCACGTAACCTTTGCTCACTTTATGCGCGCACGGCCTCTCTGCCTTTATGTTACCGATGAAAAGTCTGTGCCTACCTAAGTGGCGCAAAGGAAAAAAATGGAGGAATTTCGCAAGCTATAGCGACATACGTATAACATCTCTAAAAGAATACTTGCAGACATAATATGCTGCTGCTCGGTGCTGAGAGTCGGGGTTTAGATCTATCTAAATCATCATCAGCCCATACTTGTCCACTGCTGGACATAGGCCTCTCCAATTGCACGCCACTGTGATCTGTTTTCGGCTTCTCGCATCCAGCTTCTGCCAGCCATCTTGCGTATATCATCAGTCCACCTTGCCCTTGATCTATCTACATAATTTAATAATTTAAATCGTAATCTTAAAATATGTACCTACAAAAGTAGCGTAATAAACGAACTTGAAAGGTTTAGCATACGTAGTTCTTAACGCTTGTCAAGATTTTTTGGTGTAGAGATATGTGTGAGGACAACAAAAAAAGATCTAGCAATAACTCTAACTAATATTAGGTCGGGAAGCCAAAATCCTAAGGTAGGCAGTGTCTTTTTGTCTATATGCTGTGCACGCCACTGCATGTTACCTAATTTCTTTAAAAAGATCTTTGACACGTACATACGTGAGTAACAGTTCATCATTAGCGACACTCAGCAGCGACATGCGGTTATCATGCCAAAAGGGATTCACGGAAGCTGATATCGATCTCATACAAACGTCCTGACGAATGATTTAGTTCCACCCGAGTTTCCAGCGGCCGTTAACTAGCGAAAATCTCGCCCTCACTGTCGATGGGCACCACGATAATCCGAATTGAGACGAGTGGCCCTCCTATTCATCAGTCAGTTATTCCCAAAAAGAAACCGTATCGATAACGCATCGCCTTTTTGCGACGAGGCCTTATACAGCTGCCGTCCATGTGAAAAAAGAAAAGAAAGAAAAACGCCACAAGACGAACAGAAACCATGATTCGACCATTGAATACGCTGCTACTTTGTTCCGAGCGAAATATTTACGAATAAAAGCCGCGGCCGAGAGAAAATTGGACGATTCAAAAACGAAATCGTATACTCTTGAGAATCGGTGGATGTCACCAAAGTATTTCCTGAACAAACAATGCACGGTGTGCACTTTTACCTGCTCCCTATACTTCGATAAATCGTATATTAAGGCGGTTATTTGCCTAGTGTGTTTGCCGAGTCGAGTACCTCTCAAGGGACTACACACTTTGGGTTTTAGTTTTCAAAGTGCCGGGGCCTGCCGGCGCAGCACAAACAACGTGCGCATCTGATGAGGGTTTGGTAAATAATTGACCAAATACTTTGGTCGGTCGTGTCGTGGCTTGAGTCGGTCGAGACGATCGTGTCATTCGCCGAGTGCTTCAGACAACTGCATTACAACTGTACGGAGGGCGCACATTTGCGTACATTCTCAGGAATGCAAATAAATGTGTCGTACTACCAACCAGGTAAATAAGAAATAAAAATTCCTTTAACAAATAAACGTACCTAAATATATAAAAGAAAAAGCTGACTGACATATCAACGCACAGCCCAAACGGCAAAACGTAGACACTTGAAATTTGGTACGGACGTAGCTTAGGTACCATAGGTGTGCACTAAGGAAGGAATTCCCGAAATTACCACGGGAACGGGAATTAACGGGATAAAACATTTGTATGAAAAATCTAAACCGCTGAAGGTAGACGCTTGAAATTTGGGATGCAGGTACCTTAGTACACTTAAAGCTTAGGTGCAACAGGCTATTGGTAAATTCCCATGGGAACGGGAGTTATCGGGAAAAAACTTTTGTATGACAAACCGCTCAAGTTAGACGCTTGAAATATAGGATGCAGGTACTAAACTACGCGAATGAAATCGCGGGACGTCAGCTAGTCTAAATATAATTATAAAAGGAAAAGCTGACTGACATATCAACTCACAGCCCAAACGGCAAAACGTAGACACTTGAAATTTGATACGGACGTAGCTTAGGTACCATAAGGGAGCACTAAGAAAGGAATTCCTGAAATTCCCACGGGAACGGGAATTAACGGGAAAAATATTTTGTATGAAAAATCTAAACGGCTCAAGTTAAACGCTTGATTTTTTGATGCAGGTACTACTAAACTACGCGAATGAAATCGCGGGACATCCACTAGTATGGTATAATACCTAACTATTAGTATTCTAAACTTGTCTGAGAAGTTCACACAATGTTATCTGCTATTCTTCAAATTAACCACCTGAGATATATCCTCTTTTCTATCTAAACCTGTGAGTGTCCTTTTTCTTTTTTTATCGTGGGGAAATCCGTTATGGATACCCCACCGCTGGCGGGGACAACGGCGGGGTTATGTGGGACCCGCACCCACTAAAACCCCACGGTGACCACTCGCGCGTTACTGCCGGGGCCCCCGGAACGACCTTAGCCACTACATCAAGGGCGGCCCCAGCCGCGCTTGGCCCTTACGGACCATCTCCGGCAATCGCGGCGATACCAGGGTCACCGCGGTACCGCCATCGTCCTCGGGGACCGTAATTTAAGCGCAGGAGTCCCCGCCCGTACGCTACAGCCCCCACGCCCTTTCAGTCGCCTCTTACGACAGGCAAGGGATAACCTCAGACCTATTCTTATGCCCGGAACTGCTGGGCTAAAACCTGTGAGTGTCCTGAAAAATACAACAAGAAAACGCGTAAGCAAAATGATAACATCACGAACACTCACCTGTTATAGGGTTGATGTTGAAGCTCGTGTTCGAGGGGAACAGGCTGTATCTTAACACGGCATTGTCGTCTAAGTCATCATCGCTGGCTGACATCTTCCCAACGAACTCGCCAGCACTTCTGCCCTCTTCCACGTTGAAATCGTACGACGACTTTGTGAAGTACGGATCGTTGTCGTTTGCATCGACGACGTTCACCGTGAGCTGGGCTGTCGCCGACATTGGCGGAATACCGTTGTCAGTGGCCGTGATTGTCATTTTATGAACAGCTGACGACTCCCTGTCGAGCTGCTTCACCAAATATATCCAGCCGGAATTAGGCTGCACGCCGAAGTAATCGTCGCTTGACGTGTTATCGGAAACTATTTTGTACGTGATCCTCGCGTTGTTGCCCGTGTCTTTGTCTATCGCTTCTATCTCTAAAATCTGCGAAGAAATGAAAAAGTCCATTTATTTTAAGACTGCTTCTAAAGGTACACTGATTGTATTATTATACACTTCACGCCTTTTAATCCCAAATCGGGGTAGGCAGAGGCACTTGCTTCATAAGCAAATGCCCACGGTTCAATAAGCGTATTTAACCCAACGTGACAGGGGGTGAGCCCATCGCCGTTATAGGGTTCACACACCTTGTGCTGTGCGGGTTTCATCACGATGTTGTCCTTCTCTGTACGAGCGTTGCGTTGCGTACATAGGCTCTGAAAAAGAGTCCTATTGGTACACGTCCAGTAGCCGGATTCGAACCCGCTCCCGGTTACAAGTCAAGTATCCGACCAACTGGACCACAGACGCTGACTATCATCAGAATGTTCAATTACCTTAGTATTGATTGCTTCGGATTCCAATACATTCGCTAAGTACGACGTGTGTTCAAAGACAGGTGGATTATCGTTGACGTCTTGCACGTCCACCACGAGTGTGAGGTTGGCAGTCAGCGACGGTACTCCGCTGTCTTTCGCCGTGATGAGGAGTGTGTGCTTCACTAGATTCTCGTAGTCCAGGGACCTGTTAAATAAAAAAAAATAAAAAAAATAAATACACTTCACGCCTTTAATCCCAAAGCGGGGTAGGCAGAGGCACTTGCTAAAGCAAATAAGCAAATGCCCACGGTTCACCAAGCGTATTTAACCCAAATTGACAGGGGGTGAGCCCATCGCCGTTAGAAATACATTTTTATTAATTGTCATGACATGTCACAAAACATTGTATTACTGTCATACGGTATGTCGTCTTAAGCTCTTATTATCAATTTTATTTATTTTAAAATCTTTATTGCAGAATAATACAATTGGCGTCCGCCAATGCTAAGGCATTTTCTACCAGTCAACTCGAGTTGTGGTAAAAAGTTCTGTGTGCAGTAGAGAATGTAAACATAAATAAAACACAAAGAATTAAAATACAATAATGGAACTAAATACGTCACATACCTATAAATAATCATACACAATACAAAAAAAGACACATACATAGATAAACAACACTTACATTAAACGACATAATTTAAATTCACAATTTAAATTCCATTATCAGGCTAGAAGAGACCTTGAAGGCATCCCACTATATTATTATACATATTTAGTTGAATCTTCGGCTTTCTCATTTCGACGATTACCAGTAGAAAGAAACTATACTAAAGATTTTTAATGAAAAGCGCACAGACATTATAACTCAATATTGTTCACCGGCCAAATAACGTCGAGTAAAATAACAAAGGTAAGCTCGAGCTTGACTTTGATTATATTCGCGCCTATACCCGGTGAACAATATTGAGTTATGCTAGAGTTATTAACATAATCCACATTTTATAGTGAGAGCAATCATGTTTGGAAAGGCTCTGTCTACCCCATTAGGGATTATTAACTTTATTTTATGAATGTATGAAACTCTGGATTCTCCTGATAGTCTGAGACGTAAAAATAATGATACTGGCCATCGTAATATGTGAACTAAGGGATTACAGTGGTTCTTAAATAATTATTTCGAGATGGCCTCCCTACTTGTCGGTCTAAGCCACAATTGTATGAAAGTGCTCCAGTAGTTATTATTTCTCTAAAACTTCGGATCAAGTCACTAGGGATTTGTACTAAGCTTAATATGAGATACACTGTGTAGTACATTCTTAACTGCAGATAGAACTTCTGTACTTACCTCAAGAGAGTAACCAATCCATGTTGAGGATTGACAGCGAACGTGTTCGGCGGTCCAGTTACTGATACCAGCTGGTACGTAATCAGACCATTTTTCCCCTCGTCCGAATCATGTGCTTTTGCTGCATACACCACTGATCCAATAGCCGCTGATTCCGCAACCGACACCCGAACAGAAGTCGTGCCAAATTCCGGAGCATTGTCATTCACGTCTTCCAAAGTTATGGAAACCTAAAAAAAAAATTAAAATTGCATTACATAACGTATAATACAATGTTAGAAACCGAAGCACAATGATCCCGTCATTTTCAAAGCAATAAATTATACCGAGTAATACGAACCTGCGTCTGATCGTAGCTTTTAGAACTACCGCTATAAGCCTGGACGAAGAGCAAATAAGATGATTTATTCTCCCGATCGAGTCGGGCCGACGTTTTGATAGTACCACTGTGGGGCTCGATCATGAAGTGACGCTCGTCGTCTCCAGACATCACCTCGTACCGCACCACTTGTTTCCCTGCGACCGACACAAATAACACTTAATTATACAAAAAAAACGGTAAAGCCTATTAAGATCACCAACAAACGAAAGTACCTTCCATCAAACGTAATCCTACACTGAACTGATAAAAATCATCGGGGACACACAAAACATTACCATTACTTTGTCAGACGAAAGCACTGAAATACCTAACTGGAAGAACGCTGAGAATAAAACAAAACAAAACCGAAAAGCGAATTTAATGCTTGAAGAGTTTGGCACGCTGCACACCCTAAGGCGCATTTTCGCTCGCCTCTAACATTCCAATTGTGTTTTGTGGCCGTAGTACATTTATCCCAGCGTAAGGTTACGGTAACCCCGTTCCGTCTCAATTTTCCCAGATTGAGGCAGGGCGAAATTGGTCCCAACACTATTTATGGGCGCTATAAACATTTATGCATCGATATCATTTTTCTTAAGACATGAAATCGTCGATGGCCGAGTGTTTGATTCCCGGAAGAAGTGCATTTACGTCTTCTTTAGAGCGAATAGAGCTGGGATAATATGAAATATGACGCCGTAGAGCATTGAGAGGCTGAGAGGTTTGGGGCATCTGGAATGGCCGGCGCTAGTCTCGCTGGGAGCTAGATGCCAATGATTAATTCCTTAATGCGGCCATGGCCAACAATTCACATAGTCAACAACGGTTTTAATTGAATCAGGCGTAGCTCGTGAGTGAGATAATCGGTTGGCTCTTAACGATTTCAATTTAGAAGGGGCCAGATGCAAATTTATTAAGTAACACTGAAGAAGAAAAAAAAATACTGGTACAGTACATTGGATGCTCCGTGACCGGACCCGGCTCTAATGAATTGACTGCACACCCGCTCCAAACTTTAAGCGATTCTGACAGTCTGCGGACTTTATTGGTTAGTAAATAAAGATTCCATCGGAGTTGTGGCGATAGCTCTGTTTCTCGCTGGGCTTGCGCTCACTAATCTGACTGTACTTGATTATTTATTGTGAACCATTTGTCGAGTCGCACCTCACTTAGGATTATGATAATTTAATGAAATTACCAACGTTCATCGGGTTTTCACGAAAATCTATACTAATATTATAAAGCTGAAGAGTTTGTTTGTTTGAACGCGCTAATCTCAGGCACTACTGGTTCGAATTGTAAATTTTATTTGTGTTAAATATACCATTTATCGAGGAAGGCTTTAGGCTATATAACATCACGCTGCAACTATTAGGAGCGAAGAAATAATGGAAAATGTGAAGAAAACGGTGAAAAATATTCATCCTTGAGGGCTTCAGTTGCGTGCGCTGCGAAAATAATGTATATTGGCGAAACAATGTTTGCCGGAGCAGCTAGTATATTATAAGCACGTCACTGTACTGTATTCTTTTCGACGTACGGTTCTAAATTGGAGGCTGTTTTTGGTTGGCTATTAAAACAGTCGATGTAATGAGATTGCATCACATCATCCGGTGACTGAATACGAAATGGAGATAAGGGTTTTGGGAGGAGACGCAGGTGGTGAAGAAGGTCGGGGCGGGAGGGGGGGTACGCCCGGGTCGCTTAAACAAAGAGTGGCGGGCCCGTTTCCGAATACGTTGACTGGTGACTGTATATCAATCTCGGAGTCAACATGGCCGTGGCGGCTGCGCCAAAAAAAGTCCAGCAAAAAACTCCAAGCAAAAAAATTACGACAATGAAACCTTTAAATCGTTGTGAGAACTGCCAATTAAAATTTTAACATTTAAATGCATTTCACCGACAATATTCCCGATTACAATGTAAAGTTGGAGATGAGCGTAGAGAATCGATTGATAGAACGATTATAATCGTAATCGTATATCGTATAATCGTAAACATAATTATGTGATGCATGTACAGTCGGCCAAGAATCTGCACTACCAGCCTAAGGTTGAAACTCATATGAATGTCATTAGACATTAAAGTTCATTGTTCACTTGTCACAATATACCAACTCTACCTTATTGATGTTTTAGTGACACAGGAAATGTCATCAAAACTGATAGACCATTTTCTTGGCCGACCGTACGTGAATATAATTAAATTTTATATTGGATGGGATGGGGCTAAAATCACTATTACATTTTGGCAACTCAATCCCAAGTATTCAGGGGAACATGCGTAATATCTCATCGTCTGTGTGCAACAGCGTACGCGGTAGATTAGTAGGTAATTACAGCACTCTGCGTTGGAAGGATTTTCCCTCAGCCCCGAGCTCCATGTTGGCCTTCAACTATGACTGATCATTTGAGACTATCAATCACAATTTTCTAATAACTTTCTCAGAGCAAAATGATCTTTATATTTTTTTGAATGATTTTGTTGAACAAAGCAAAAATACTAGCAGTAATAATAACATAGCTAATTTTAATTGGAAAATAATAAACTGTACATCAAAATTACTAACTTGCACACCTAAAAAGCCAAAGTTATCATCAGAATGGCAATTAGATGACCAAATCAGTAATTGTGTTGCTAAGTCAGTATTTTGGTTAGGTTAGGTTAGACTTTTTTGATGCACGTTTAAATACTATCCATTTTAATTGCCTTTTCACGAAAAATATTTGGATTAAACAACACGAAAACACATTTAAAGACGCGACGCGACCTTCAAACGAGATACAGCATCAAGATATGCTGTTACAATTAAAAAATAAATATAATATCAATTTTCATTTAAAACAAAACTTTTCTTTCAAGTAAAATCCGGCAGCTATTAATCAACATCCACTTAAATGAGTGTAATCACACATTCACTTTCACAATAATAAATCCTGAAAACAGCCATTTAAGTTTAACCAGTCGGAATAACAGCGGGCAAAAAGTTCAAAATAATTGAAGTAGTATGGAACTCGAAGCGGGATGATGCTAAAAAAGAACTCTAAAATTTGTGATACAAAAAGTGTCCTCGCCGAGGGGCTTTGACCCCGCAACGTTGGATTTATTCGCTGCTGGAGCACAATGCGGAGTGAACCGATCGTATCCAGCCACGGACTCTAGAAGGGAAGAATCCTCACAACACAATTCCACCAATTTGGTATTCGTAGGGCCTTCTCTGAGCTCGGAACGGGACTACAATCAATCAGTCTTTTTGGAGGATGCTCCATAGCAGTGGCGTGCATACCATATAGGCGAAAAGACACTGCCTACCTTAGTATTTTGGCTTCCCGAACTAATAATAGAGTTATTGCTAGATCTTTTTTTGTTGTACTCACGACATAGGCTAACGAAGGTCCTATGTTTTGTGGGTGAGTAGATAGGTAGGTACCTACGTTTCGTAAAGACAAGTTACCTATACATAAGTGTCAATCCGTGGGGACTAACTACCTACCTTGTTCTAAAAGCCAGTGTACGCCACTGCTCCATAGCATATTTTACTCGAAATCTTATATATAAAAATGAATTGCTGTTCGTTAGTCGGGCTAAAACTAGAGAACGACTGGACGGATTTGGCTATTTTTGGTCTTGAATTATTCGCGGAAGTCCAGGGAAGGTTTAAAAGGTGTATTTCATCCAATACACGGGGTACAAAGGCGACTTCCTATGGCAAAAAAAATGTTTGCCGAGACACCTAGTCTTCTTATATATAAAAATGAATTGCTGTTCGTTAGTCTGGCTAAAACTAGAGAACGACTGGACGAATTTGGCTATTTTTGGCCTTGAATTATTCGCGGAAGCCCAGGGAAGGTTTAAAAGGTGTATTTCGTCTTCCTATGTCAAAACAAATGTTTGCCGGGACAACTAGTCAATAATAATAATGATGATTCTTTTTCACGAAGAACCATTTCTAAAATCGAATCCGGATTTCTTTGAGTAAAAGTAAGTTACAAATTGACCTCTCTGACCCTTATATTATTTGATATATTATACACTTCACGCCTTTAATCCCAAAGAGGGGTAGGCAGAGGCACTTGCTAAAGCAAATACCCACGGTTCACCAAGCGTATTTAACCCAACGTGACAGGGGGTGAGGCCATCGCCGTTATAGGGTTCACACACCTTGTGGTGTGCGGGTTTCATCACGATGTTGTCCTTCACCGTACGAGCGTTTGCGTTGCGTACATAGGCTCTGAAAAAAGAGTCCCATTGGTACACGTCCAGTAGCCGGACTCGAACCCGGGACCTCCCGGTTACAAGTCAAGGGTCCGACCAACTGGACCACAGACGCTCTTAATATATTATGTATCTTATTATTATGTATCTTATATTATGTATTATGTATCTTGATATATTATGTAGTTATAAAATAGAAATAACTAGAGCATCTGTGTGGCTTTTCTCTACTCACACGGTGAGTAACAAATCTCTTATTTAACTCTTTACGGACAGTAAACGCCTATAGGCGTCATAACAATAAAACATCTATTGTGTCTATTTTACTGTACGCCAATGTGTTAATATGTAGTTAATACTAATAGAAAATATTGGAAGATAAAATGCATACTATGTAGTTCGCAAGAAACGTTCGCTTTCCAAAGCAACGACACGATCAGAGTGGTTGGCAGTTAATGGCTAATGACTTAGCTATCTCATAAGATACTTAAACACACATGAAAAGGATTACAGTTATTGGTATAGGTAGAACATTATATGAGTCGTGAGCAAAAATTCTATTTACTAGCTCTCCGCCCGCAGCTACGCCCGCGTGGACCTCGGTTATATTGCGGTATATAGACTATAAGAAAACGTCATTCCTACGGAAAAATCTAAGTGTCCCTCGGGAATATAAATTTTTTCCTGGATAAAAAGTACCTACCCTATTATTTAATCCGGACTTCTAACTTTACGTATGCAAAATTTCAAAGCAATCGGTTCAGTAGTTACGGCGTGAAAGCGGAACAAACAAACATACTCACTTTCCGATTTATAATATTAGTAAGGATTTATTTATATATCGCACAGTGAGAACAAAAGCGACACAAAACGAAATGTGTAATTTTATGGAATTGAACCTTAACATAAACGATACAAAACTTAAATTACAAAATCAGCATGTTTCGTATTGGGCCCTTTTTGTTCTAACTATGTTATGTTCTACCTACCTATATGCAGTCTGACTACATGAAGGTAGGTTTCACATAATACAATGTGTGCATACAATCTTCACTGCTCGTGGAGGCAAATCCCTTGATATATTTTTTTAATTAATGAATATTTATCTTGAGGCAAGTTGTGAGCTATAAATCTGAAATGGGCGTCTGGGCGAGCTGTTATGGGCATCTTTCTAATTAACCCACAGGAATCGATTGGTGTCTCTCGTGCATTCGCTCTTGGTATCGACTTGTTGTTTTCAGGAGTAATTATTATATTTGCCGCTAATAGGGAATGGAATGCCACTTTATATTTCGCTCATTTACTGCAACAACGCGATTATCCACAATATTTTGTTACTGTGAAAAGAATCCTTACATACATACATACACTTCACGCCTGTCTCCCAGAGGGGTAGGCAGAGACTACAGATCTCCATTTGTCACGGTCCAGACATACCCCTTTCGCTTCATCTACATTCATACATCTTTTCATACATGACCTCCTTTCCTTCCTCCTTAATAATAGTAAAAAGATTGTTCTTTTAACGGTGTCGTCAACGTCATTAAGAGTTTGAGGTTATGATACGAGTAGTTACATATTAAGTATATATTTGATGACGATAATACAGTAATCCTGTCTCGCTCATTTACTAAGTCAGTAGAGAAGGACGAAAGAACAGGCTAGAAGTATAAAGTAACAGGCTATTCTACAAATAAGTAAATTAACATACATTCATACACTTCACACCTGTCTCCCAGAGGGGTAGGCAGAGACTACAGATCTCCATTTGTCACGGTCCAGACATACCCCTTTC
>SJJU01005580.1:0-15163 GCA_012932125.1 Conopomorpha cramerella | reverse complement strand
TACAATGTGGATAAGCGAATTCACCTAAACATTTTTAGCTGGTACCTAGTATTTTTAGGTCACATCAATCAAGTTATGAAGTCAAGACGATCTTCGTAACCAAATATTTTAAGGTATTTACATTGACAACATTAAGAAAGGACTTGTGAAATCTTTGAAACTGGACTTTCAACGTGTCAGCAACCCTTCGCGGGGAAAGTCGGTCGCCGGGACTCCATCGTTTGATGTCGCGACTTATCGTGCGGACTCAGCTTAGATCGGACACGACGTTCCACCACCATAACCTGACCCTCACACATATGAACACACAGAGAACACTGGCCATATACAAAAGAAAAAACCTTGTGTACGAGCCAGAACGTGTTGCTAAAAATCATCGACAAGCTTCGTCTAAAATTATCCTGAGCTAAAATTGACGATGTTGCTGATGTAATTAGAGTTCAAAATAGAGTGGTAGTGTGCTAGTGGTGCGGCTGGCGACAGTACACTCGGCTGGAGTGAGCCGCCGTGACTCAAACAACGACCTCACAACCCGAGTGTCCACTGAGACCACTACAGTTTTGGACCCGGATGATAAAGAACATGCCAAGAATACTTTGTACGAGTTTTGCTGATGACGTCACGTTCCCTTTTAGATTATGTACCAACAATTGGATTTTGTTTTTCTTATGCTGTTGTTTTGGATTGAATAGTACCTAAATATAGTGAGTAGTCTTAAGTTACTTAGTAGAACTTAACTTCAGGTGCGTACATAGTAGATAAATAACGCTTATGTTGCGTTATTAAATGCAAGTAACAATTTATTGGCATTTAGTTTTTAAAGAAATAAACCCACTTAAAGATATAAGCACAGGGTTGCTTAACTTACTCAATTCGAACTAAGAGCTGTTACACCAGACTTCCATATTTAAAAAAAAAACATGTGACCCCGGAATGACAATGACAGCTGAGAATCGTGTAATTTTTAGAAGAGAATTGGTCCCTAGTCATTAAACAAAGTATGATTTATAACAAAAAGAATGAATCAAACTGGTAATCCGAAATGGCAAATGTCACAGTCCGCCAGCCAATTGGAATGCTCGGTCGGGCTGAAAACGATTTCTGTACTCATATTCTCCTATATATTCCGAGTGTTGGTCGCAGCGCATATCACCCTCTCTATCATCGCACAGTGCGACGAGCGGGAGAGTATGATATTCAATGTACAAAACTGGTTAGGAATACGCGCGTTCAGGACAACGTGAATTGTCCCACTGACATTCGACGGCTAAGCTCGGTTCACCTGAACGATCGATTATTCGGCACACGTCCCATTGCCGCCAGTCTCTAACCGGTGAATCGATGCTTCGTACCATGAACTCGGATTTCTAACGTGCATTTTGGTATGTAAAACGTACACCGATGATGCAATAATCGAATGGGGATGAACGAAGAACGATCGGATTTGAAAGTATAATCTTGTAATGGTACTATTATACACACGAAAATGCACTTAATGTACATACAATGAAGTCAGTGATTTCTAATGGAGGTGTAAGTGACAAGATATTCTAGGTTAACTAGCCTGACAGTTTTAAGCCCTATGATTTGCGTCATTTAAAAATTTTCGGGGTCAATTATAATATATCTATCGTAGAATTTTGTTATGATACCTACACGTAAACCTGGAATAGCTCCTTAGTCGCACCTCCGTTTTAATATAGTCGTATTTGTTCTGTGTAGTAAAATAAAGGTAGAAATGTATTTTTAGTGCACGCGGGCTGTGCAAGCCCTGCCCAGTGATGTTAAGAGGGCACTTACGCTAAGTTAACCCTCAAATGGGACGTCTATAGCTATTGCGCAATGGATTGGTGGGGCCAGGGGCAACGGTTGTTAGCTGTTGCAAATGGTTAGTATTTCAGACCTTCTAACATTCCTAATGACGTAGAGCTTATGCAAACGTAAACGTGAATTTTACCGGTAAAATTGCGGAAATGGTAATAGAAACCCAGGTGTTCTTTATTACCATTTCGCCCCGCAATTCCGGGCACTTAAGAATAATTGGACTTCGGTATCCATGGCTGGTCTACGAGGAGACCTCAGAGGGTCATCGGGTCCGTGGTTGTGGGAGTAGTGGACAGGACACTTACCTAAATGGCGGTGCCGCGTGGTCCGAATATCGGTGTGATAGTAGAAGTCGGAGGAACAGAACATCGTCCACCCCAAAGAGCACACATGAACTGGTCACTCATTAGGTGAGACCTGGCTGTCCATTAGTTGCCCAGTGTTCGCCTAGCACGAGTGATACCTAGAAGCCATCAGATGGTTTAACCATACGTATTTCTGTCATGATGTAGTGACCAAGATTGAAAAAAGCATGCTTCGGTGGTTTGGGAATGAAGAGAGAATGGATGAAAGTCGATTGACGAAAGAGATTTATATGGGTGATGTAATGGACCGGGTGAGTAGAAGTCACCCCAGAAGGAAATACATTGACCAGATAGGTGATGTCCTGGCGGAAGGTGGCGTTAAAAGTACTCGAAACCGGAGGACATCTAGGTATGAAAAGATGTATGAATGTAGATGAAGCGAAAATGTAGATGAGGTACATCAGAACCGTGACAAATTGAGATCTGTAGTCTCTGCCTACTCCTCTGGGAGACAGGCGTGAAGTGTATGTATGTATGTATTATCATCTCAATGTAACAACAAAATAGCTAGACTAATGCCACCGTTGAGTTTCCAGTCGAAAAACTGTGGAACAAATTGTAGGTACATTAAGAACCCTTGACATGGCAATAAGAATGATTATCCTGTAGCTACGTCAAAGACACTGAAATTCCACAACGGTTAATGCAACGACGTCATACTCAGTTGCCGCAGAGAAAATGTACATACCTATATGTATGTATAGTTAGTCAGCGTAGCGCAAGCCTTGTCACCAAGAACAAATTGTCCTCAAAGAGTACGAAAATACGGCAACGAACAACTCGACTTGTACAATTACAGTTTGTGACGAATTTGTACCGTGTGTGTTAGGAAAAACAGTTCAATTTGTACGGACCGGTGTTTTGGTTTGCGACGGTGGAGGACAATTCTTCATGTCCAAATTTCGTTTTATGACGGATTGGTAGATACCGCATGTATTGTTTTAGTTTAAACAGCTAAGGTAAAAAGGTAAGGTAGCGGTTGGTTGGCGGTTTAAAATAACGTTTTTTTTTTGGTTCGGTACACTTTTGGTCGGTGTGTAAGTTTTCAAGAATAGTTTACTGTCTGTCTTTAATACAATTTTAAGTTTTGCTATATACTTAAATCTTATTTTATGAAAAAAATGGCGAAGGCAATGCGAAAAAATAAAGCACAGGAGAGACACGATTTGAGATTACTTTTCGCTGAAGTACTTATGTCTGAGTGAAGAGGAAAAACACGCATTAACCAATATTTCTTTTAAAGTACATCCCTCATCACACTTCGCCTGCCACCAATAGAAAGGGCACAATTCATGCTCAAAGAATAATTATCCTTATGGTCATGAGTCTGCCAGTATATAAGCACATATTTATATAAAAACAATGTGATGTTACGCCTTTTCTTTACTATGACGGCAGTCAAATAATCCCGCTGAGCTGATATTCCAATTCACATAAGGTGAACTTTCCTGTGGCATCTCTGTGAAAATGTGGATTGTTTCATTCTCTGGTACATTTAACTTAAAACGTCTGAAGTAACTGGCTGTCTATACTGCCGGCGCGCATGCATCTTTGATGCTTGGAAAATAAAGTTTTTCCACCTTCGTTGTGTTAGGAACTTAAAGTAGAGCGCCCCGATTTAAAATTAAACCTTTTTGTATTAGCAGGGAATGTCTGTGATATGTTTTTTTTGTTTCACATACACTTACGTCCGTAATCTCCAAAAGGGAGTGGGCAGGATCACAGGAACCCTTCGGAATTTAGCATAATAAGGAGTCAAGAATTATAACCAGGAGAACGGCAAAACGTCATCCATACCAGGTGGATTTACCATTTACGCGAACCAAACGGTTTGCGTCTACTTTCATAGTGCGAACAGCTAGGACGTGGAATGTCTTGCCGGAGTCTGTGTTTCCTACGCAGTACAATCTAAAGGTTTCCAAGACGCGGGTGAACAGGTACCTAATGAACAAGTGTGCTCAATCGTAGACCACATTGCTGATTAACATCAGGCAGGATGTGGTCAAACGCTTGTTCTTAATGATAAAAAAAATTACAATATGGGTTTTCAGTTACTAGTTGCTAGCACGTAGCATGAAAAAACTAAATTTCCAGATCCGGCTCCTTAATCATGCCAGGAAGAAAGGCAGCTGGTGCATTCTATTAACATTCTTGATCAGGCCAGATTTACATGCCAGATAAAAAAAAAGATCTGAAAATAGGTCGTATACTATTTTCTATGGTAACCACAAAAACCACGATCAGCTGATCGACTTTGTATGGCGAGGTTACTATTTTATTTCGTTTTATGACGACATTGACACCAGTTGACCCGAAAACAAAAATGTACAGGAAATTATTAAAGTCTTTCGGGTTCTATAGCCAATACAAAGACGCCTCCCGCTGTCTGACCCTATGCGTGCTTAGATCTTTAAAACTATGCAACGGATTTTGATACGGTTTTCTTTGATATATAGAGTATTTAGAGGAAGGTTTATATGTATAATACATACATGTAATATTAGAGAAACGTTGCGTTTGCCGGATTAGCAAGTTATTATATAATACAAACAATCAAGTCTAGTAATAAACTCCAGATACAGATGTTACAGCAAAACTTTCTGTTCGGAGCTTAGTTGTTCGGTTTGACAAATGGCAGGCGCAGTACAACAAAACGCCAGATTTGTTTCAAGATTCCGATAAGAACTTTTGCGACTTCTCAACATGCGGATACGGATTCAGAAGTCAAAAAGTTCTTTGTATATACTTGGATCTAGTTTTATAAAATTTGAGAAGAAAATCTTTCTGGTTTAGGCCCCATATAGGCTAAACAACCACCTGACGTGTCTACTAAGTTTTTAAGTAGTTTATCTGAATGTTTAAAAGAAATAAGAACCGGCTTCAACCAGTTAAGTATGAAGACTTTGTGGTTTTCTGTTGAATGCCCTAGAGAGCTGAACAAAAATGAACTAAACTTGAAGCACATCATCGAAAATCGGACCACTCAGTCCATCAAGCATTCTCTAAAATTAATATATCGATTAAAGAAAACCTGATCAAATTCTGTTGCGTAGAAAGTAGTTGCGTTTCAAAGAAAAATCTAAGCATACATGGGGACAGACAGCGGGAGGCGAATATGTATGTGTGCTTAGTAGAAACCCCGATAAAGTCACTTAGCCATACCAAACTTTCCTCAAGACAGTCTTAGTCAAGTACGAAAAACGAAACGTACGCCATAATACCTAATAATACAATTTATAACAATACGCGACACAACCTAGGCTACGTTAAAGGTCTGATGAACCCTTTCATCGATCAATCAATCAAATAAAGGCATATCATTACGGAAGTTAGGCACCATTAACACATCGGCGACGTTACCACACACCTCAGGGAGCGTCGAGAAGCTAGTATACCTACACACTGTTCGACAAAGATCTTTTGGCTCGTGTCTGTTCAATATTTAATATAATTTCTCGCTACTGTTCTATTTATTCCTTTCTTAGTATGTTTTAGATGCTCGGTATTGTGAACCGAAATGTGACAATATGGATCATTATACATCAAAACAACACTCGATTGACTATAATTGGATGTCAAACCTTTTAGTCACGCGCCAAAAGATCCGTGTAACTGTAAGTCCAACATTGTAATACCTAGTGACATGGTGATTAATGATCTAGGCTTCAAGTAAGGTGAGCTTCTGGGAAATCTTTGTCACGTAACTCCAACTCGACTTGTCGTTCTTACTAGATGGTTTATAAAAGTGGACTAGACTGACTTTTTTACTATATTTTAACATAAAGTAGATAATAGGTACTTAGGTAGTAATGGTAGTTAATATTGTAGTAGTGTGTGTGGTAAAGTACTTAATGTTGTGAAAATTAATCGTTCTAATAATCTAAATTTGGTATACTGATACAACATAGAGCCCGAGAAAGGTCATAGGCCACTTTTTATCCTTATCCTATGGGACGCGTCACTAAATAGAGGGTATATCATTTTTTAATGAAACGCGCACAGACATTATTACTCAATATTGTTCACCGGGTGTATAGGCGCGAATTTAACCAAAGACAAGCTCGAGCTTACCTTTGTTATTTTACTTTGGTTATATTCGCGCCTATACACCCGGTGAACAATATTGAGTAAATAGAGGGTATTATAGTTTATATGAAATACTGAAGCTACGCCATTGAAATCGCGGACCGTTCAATAGTTTCAACATAAAGAAATACACATTTTACAAGCAACGTATATATCGGGTCCACTATAATAGAGCTTTGTCCATTAGAGCTTTATAGGTGGCTTAAACAAAGTTTTCACAGAGGAGCTTAAAATAGACAACAAGTAAGTAATGAATGTAGAACGTGTTCAATTGTATTCCGGTCAGACATACTCTGCATAAAAAATTAAGTAGGTACAAGTAGGTACATAAATGTTTAGATCGATTGTGGATTGTGGGTTTAAATAGTTTACTGTTGACTGGTATTACTTTAAATTGTTAATCAGATAATATCAATACACAGTATAAAACAAAGTCGCTATGTATGCTTAGTTAGATCTTTTCTATTACACGACGGATTATGATGCGGTTTGCTTTAATAGATAGAGTGATTCTTGAGGAAGGTTTAATGTATAATACATGTATATAATAACAGGGAAACTCTGTTCGTAATGTATATTTACAAAACAATGTTTGCCGGGTCAGCTAATGCGAGAATAAAACAGAAGCACGCTTACTTATTGAGTACCCTTCCCGAGACATACCTAAAGTTTTTTAGGTATGTCTCAGGAATTTTTTTAATCACTATGAACAAGCGTTTGACCACCATCCTGCCTGATGTTAAGCAGCGATGTGGTCAAACGCTAGTCTCTCTCTAGGAAAAACAGACGCCGTTCATAAAATATAAGAAGACCATTTTTGCAAACACATACTAATCATAAGCCTGAAATACATGGAATAAGGTATATTATGATAATTATAAGCGACATCGCCAAATAATCACTGTCCTACTAAACAAAACTCTTAAGAATAAAGCGAGCGCTTCAAAGCTGTAATTTCGAAACAACAAACCGATCTTTCATTCCGTTGCCTTTTAATAGCGTTTTGTAAATAAATCAGTCATTAGAGCATTTTCAGATTAGAGCTCAGTGAAATAGGGATAGATAGGCTGACGAGGCTATTAATCTATACTAATACAAAACAGAAAGATTTGATTGTTTGTTTAGATGTTTAGTTTGTTGGCTTCGAAACTACTAGACCGATTTGAAACATTCTTTCACTGTTAGAAAGCTACACTATCCCCGGTGAACATAGGCTATAATTTATTTCTAAAATTACCACGGAATTGACAAAAAAACGCGAGTAACACCACGCGGTACAGCTAGTATAATAATAATTCAGCGTGAGCGGCTCCCCAATTAGGGCTTCAACCAATTATAACTTTTCAGTGAACCACTTATACAGCTACACAGACCTTTTTCAAACCGTTTTGTGGCGTGAAGAGCGAAGTATAATATTTTCTCCTGCGTGGCAATTTGCCCCGAGTGAACTTCTGGAAAAGAAAAGGAGCACAATTTTTAGATGATATTTTCCGCAATACCGCGACGTTACGATTTGTCTTACCTAACGTTTTGTGACTTTTTGACGTGTGGTGAAAAAATGCTGAATGTTACTGTTATTTAGCAAAAATGGTGTTGTCGAAGCTAAGGCATCTTTAGTATGTATGGTATATGTGGGAAATCTTCTATAGAGCTACGTAAATATCTCATGTCATGGTGTTTGTGCTGTGTTTATCTTCACCGGAAACGGCTTTGCAATTTTTGTATTTTTTTGTTCGTCTTATAAGTGCAGGGCTCGGAAAATGGGAACGGATTTCATGCCTGATGCTTTCACTGTTACTTAACTTTTTATGACAAAATGGAAAATCAGTTTTAAAGATAATGGCACAACATTTACGATAAATCGAGAATAAAGAATGAAGCATAAGCACGAAAAACTTTTTAAATTGGCTCTGGTTTTCGTAAACATCTCTCAACTTTATTTTTAAAGAGCTGAATTATCAATTTAAATGTTTATTATATGAATGTGAACACTATTTCTGGAAATTCTTGTGCTATATTTCTATATAAGTGAAGTTAATTGACATCCGGGCTCGCTCCGTACACTCACAGTCCTCAGTTCAGTTTTAAAATATTATACAGGTAACAGTGCCTATTTATTTATTGTTTACTACTAAACTATGCACACGATGTTTTAAATACTTATTGTCACCCACTCGAAACAGCTGAAGCTGGAGAAGTTTTCTTATTTGGTATTTAGGCTTCTAGATATGTATAGGGTTCCACTAAAAATGCTAACTTCTTAACTAGAATAATTGCTAAAGTATTGACTAGGAAATGTTTGAAAGGACGTCAATGCAAAAAGAAAACAACTAAAGTCAAAGCTAAACATATTCATAGCTATTAAACGTATGAAATCAGGGGTCAAAAACAAATTTAATTTCGTAGACGCCATAAGGTGCAGATATTTTACATTAAGAATTAAGGCAGAAAAGTTATTGCTTTCAATTCTCAAGTCTCAAGAAAATGGAGCCGTCAAAATTGGTGCTATTACATACATCAAGGTAATTCAGCAAAAGATGCCATCGCACGTACAACCTCTACCTTAGCGTCATCAAGGGTCGCGGTGACGTCACGGGAGACGTGGCGGGCGTCTCGCAAAGATTAATGACCACAACCCTTTCCCTCTAAAGTATCTTTAAGAACTCAAAAGGATCGTCAAAATGAACGTAAAATGAGCGCAAATTCCTAAGGAGTATCAGAGAAACATAGCTCAGCAAAAAGCTTAAGAAATATGGGTAAAAATGTCTCTAAATGCCATGGGCGTGGAGAATAAACGTTATATTATTTTTTTTTAGGAAAAAAGACGTTTTCTTCCAAGTATTATATTTTGCTTATCCACGTTTCTTTCCCGTTACGAGAAATCATCTGTGTACTGTTGCTGGGTGGGGTTGAAAAAATACATACGACGTTTAATATTAAAAAAACATAACGTAATGGCGTAAGAACGTGCCTTGTAAATGTATAGAAAAGTACATTGATAGGTACGTCATTTTTTAATGAAAGGTGTACTGACACTATATTAATAGTTTAAACTGGGTATTACGGCGAGAACCGGGTATTACGGCGCGAAATTAGCCAAAGACAAGCATTCAGCTTACCTTCGTTAAGTATTTGCTCGACGTTTCGACACAGTTACATGTGCCGTGGTCAAGATCTGACCGGCACATGTGACCACGGCACTAATATACATTGTTACAGATGCAGGAATCGAATTGGAGAAGTCGCCTTCTTCGTCTAGAGGCTGTATCATTCTAGCCTAGTTTGAGCATTTTGTACTTACTGTTGAAAATAGGAAGCGAATACATGTAGTCCGGGTTCTGAAACAGAAATGAGTCCCCTTATCTTGAGACGATATTTTTTTTCGCTGTGTGGCAGTCACAGTATTATACCACTCGTCTAGCTATCCCTGTCACACAGCGAGATCCATATTTCTAAGACCTACATCGTACAGGGCTAGTATTCCAGGGTTTATTTATTCATTTAATACTTCAGGAAGCTTAGTTTGTCTCGATTACATAAACACGATTAGAGTGGGACAAACGTTAGTTTAGTAGGGATCTGGCCCCGTACCATGAGGCCTACGTAACATTGTTTACGATGTGTGACAGTGACAGTATCATACCAGTCATCTAGCGCTGTCCCTGTCACACAGCGATAACAATATCAGTTTAAGGCCTCATGGTACGGGGACTGTGGTTAAGGGGAGTTTCAGAATACGGGAATTAGAGTATAAAATAATCGACGATTTTTCTTTTTCGAATACTTTTCTGGTGCTCCATTTCGTTGTGGAAAAAAATGCAAGTTAGAAACAATAAAGCCGCTTTCAATCTTCACAACTTTAGCGCGTTTTCTTTTTAAGCTCAACATGAACCGTGTTGAGATTATTATACTTATATCGTACTTCGCCAGCATTGTTGCTATACCACTAATACTGTTAATGCGAAAGTTTTAACGTTTTGCCTTCTTTCCCGTAGAAATTACTGAACGTATTTTGATGACTATTTGAGTATTAATAGTTTAAACCGGGTATTACGGGGCGAAATTAACCAAAGATTGAATGAATGAATGAATGAATGAATGCGTTTGAATGAATGCGTTTATTTCTATAAAGTTATACATACAATATATAAATACAGTACATTGGTCTTAGATTAGGTAAGTATGTTATACAAAATTAAAATTCATACGATACCTGAACTAGGCAGCGCCTGTATCTCAGGTAAGAGCTCTTCTTATGTACATACTATCCATAAATATACTATACAATATAAATAAGTATTGTATGAATAATTTACTGACATGTTTATAGGTAGGTACAATGTTTAATATTTTGTCACACATTTTTTTTTAAATAATATACTAATATCGTAAAAATATATAATATTTATTACATCATAATACCCATGTTCATTTTCCAATAACTTTTAAGAGTGCTTCTGTTTCGTCATAACATAAGGTAGCTAAGAATTTTTGTAATTTTTGTTTGACATCATTCTTTTTTAGATTATGTATAGATAAAGTGTTTTCCAATTTGTTATAAAGTAACATTCCCAATGGTTCAAACTTTTGTGCGAAATGAGTGCGACATCTAACTGTTTTAAATATTTGCTTTCGGCGACCTTTGGGTTCTTTGTAGGCAGCCTTTGAATGCAGTTTGAGAGTCGATTGAAGAATAAAGAGCTGACGTACGCTAAGATAGCCTGTAGACTTATATAGATCTTTGGTTGGAAATGTTATTGGGTGGAAGTACATTACTTTAAGAAGGCCTCGCTGGGCTCGTTCAAGGGACAGGATAAGCGAAGCACACGCTCCTCCCCACACAGTGATGCCGTAAGTTAAAATAGATTGCACCAATGCACTATATACTTGCTTCAATAACTTAGGATCAACAAGAGAGCGTAATGTTCGGAAAATGGGCATAAGCTTACGTATTCTACCCGAAAGTACACGTATATGTTCACTAAAAGTCAATCTTTCATCTAAGATGAGTCCTAAATATTTGATGAACTTTACTTTCTCTAGTGCAGTACAAGAGCAAGGTCTGCTTATCCCACAGCATTCGTGAACATACAAGTTAAACGATGTAGATGGTTGAGTTTTGGAGGTAATGCTAAAGGTCATATACTTTGTCTTGGCGGTGTTTAAGCTGAGTAAATTATTACGTAACCAGGAACTCACACTATCTATACCCAGTTGTGCAGCTATATGTGCTTGTTCCCAATTTCTTCCCTTAAACATCAGTGCAGTATCATCAGCAAAAGTCACAATTTTACAGTTATTTAATCGCAGGTTGCACAAGTCATTGATATACACCAAGAAGAGTGTAGGTCCTAGTATGCTGCCCTGTGGGACACCATAAGTCACTTTTTGATCGTCACTAGTGTGATTCCCTACTCTCACACACTGAGTCCTATCTGTGAGGTAGTCTTTTAACAAATCATTCTGAGTTCCTCGTACACCTATACTATCCAGTTTTTTAAGAAGCAGTGGGATGGAAATGGAATCAAAAGCTTTTTGCAGATCAAGGAAGACTGCGAGACAAGCTTCATTTTTGTCTAGGCCGTCGACTATCCAATCAGTAAGGGAGGTGACGGCATGAGCAGTAGATAAGTTATTTCGAAAACCATATTGGTTTTCGGAAAGCAAGCCATGGACCTCTAAGTACTGCATAAGTTGTTTATTTATTAGTCGTTCCAAGATTTTTGACAAGACAGAGAGTAGAGATATCGGTCTGTAGTTGCTTACAACATTTGATGGACCTGATTTATGAATCGCTATTATGACAGAATTTTTAAATGCATTTGGAAATATTCCAGATGTCATGGACAGGTTGCATATATGTGCTATAGGTTTTGATAGAACAAGCACACTGTTTTTTAGTATCTTAGATGAGATCTGATCAAGGCCACATGAAGGGGTATTTTTGAGCAGATTGATAATTGATGAAATCTCATGCTCATTTGTCTCTAAGAGGGCAAATGAATTTGGACAACGATTTATTGTAGAGCAGACAGCATTATTATTTGCAGTGAGACTTTTATTATTGTTTGTGCTCTGAATATGATCAGCCAATTTTTTGCCAACACTGGCAAAATATTTGTTTGCTTGATTTACAGAATTTGTAGGGGAATCAGAAATTGATAATATGTTATTTTTATTCGAGTTGCTAACCCTATTTGTGATTTTATTAATAACTTTCCAAGTTTGCTTGATGCCAGTATTTGTTGCGGTTGAAAGTTCTTGTTTATGAAATTCAAGTCTAAGTCTACGAATTAGGCAATTACAGTAGTTCCTATATCGGCGGTAAGTTATAGTAAGTACTTTATTATCTGGATTTGATGTTGCTTTTTGGTGTAGTGAATCTCTGTTAGCAATACAGCGAAGTAATCCCGGTGTCATCCAAGGTTTCTTGGTGACTTTGCGGCGAGATGGTTTGATTGTTTCACTGTTTCTGTATATAATATCGGAAACTATGGAGATTAGGTTATTTGTAGCTATATTACAGTCATCAGACTTTAGTACCGTATCAAAATCTGAATTGGACAGGTCATATTTTATATTTTCATAATTTATTTTGGTATGAGTTCCGTTATTTTTATTAGTATCATAGCATTTGGTTAAGCTAATAGATATCAAAACTGAATTATGATCTGTTATAGAATTATTGAGGGCAAGTGTGATAGAGGTGTGTGTTGTTTTTAACATCATATGATCAATGCATTTATTGTTTCTAGTTGGAAAGCTATGTGCTGAAAGGAGACCATAGTACGCTAGAGTTTCAAGATAGGCTGGTGCTCTTTGATCAAGCGAATCCGGTTTAATATCAATGTTCAGATCTCCAAGTAGTATTATAGTCTTGTAAATTTGTAAGGAATCAAGGATATATTGTAGTGATCGTAGAAACGAGTCAATTGATATGAAAGAGGGAGATCTGTACACGGATATTATTGCAGTATGTCCCTCCACAACACACACTAAACAAGTAGCATCGGCGATATTGGGTTCATAACAATGACATTTAATATTACTTTTGATATAAAGTACTACACCATCGCTCTTATTGTAGTTTTTTTCCGAGGCAAATCTTGTATAATTTGTTAAGTTTGGAAGATTTATATTTGTCATTGAGGGCAGCCAACATTCGGTCAGGGCAATGATGTCCATATCCAACTTTGTCCTTTCCAGGTCAATTTGAAGATTACTAAAGTTATTTGAGATCGATCTTATATTTTGTGAGAATATTTTTAGTGTATTTGATGACTGTTGTATATATTTGGTACATTCGTCAGAGTTGCATCTAAAAGCTGTTGATATCTTAAGATCATCAATATCATTTATTATATTAATTGTGTTTTGTCCCATTATTTACGTGTTTATAATTTAGGTGGTCGGTCTTTGAGCTGGTATTGATTTTGTTATAAGTGTTAACTGCAGATAACATAGATATTGATACGAAAGGTAAATGGTGTGAATGGTAAAAGTAAAAGTAATTATAAATATCGATATCGTAGAGGAATTGATAGGCTACCACGTGTAAAACAAATCCCGGTAAGTTGTGGGTTTTATCAAAAGATAGTGTAGTTAAAAAGTAGTCGGAAACTTGTAGTTGGGAAATTATAATGATGTAGGTATGATGATGTGTTTTTTTATAGTAAATATGTAAGTAACATGCAAAAGAGGATTTAAAGTTTATACGAAAAATTTTATACGAAAATATACTGTGTTTTAAATCTAGTCATTTGATATTGGACGCAGGAGCCTTCAGGGCACTAAGGTGGGCTTCGTTTTTCACTCTTATGGGTTGGAGACCTTCTTTTTTACGCAAGTATATTCTTCCATTTGAAGGCCAAGCAAATTCGTATCCTTGGAGTTTCGCAAAGTCTCTTGTCAAGAAGAGCAACCTCCTCATTTTAGGAGTCAGTAAATCAGATATGTATATATTCTGTTGAGGTGTGTTACGTATTCCAATGTGGCTTGTATTCAAATTTTCCGTGGCATGTTCTTTATTATATTTTCTTGCAGAATTTATTAGTTGCGATTTTATAAGTGTATTATTGAAGTCGATTGCAATGGACGAATTTTTATTTTCAATTTTCGAAGGCAGTCTATAAACGTCGCGGATATCATAAGGCTGTAAGGTGATGTTAATTGTCTCGCATAGTTTATTCATGTAGTTGAATAAATCAACTTTGGATTCCTTGGTCTTTTTTGGGACATTTCGAATTTCAATACATGTTTTCAGTGAATTTATTTCAATGTCTTCCAATTTACCTTCTATGGTCGATATTTGTACCAAGATATCGTTTTTTTCCTTTTCCATTGACAATATTTTTGACTCAATAGATTTTATGTCCTCGGATAGGTGATTCATAGACTTTTCAATATCTTTATTTGTAGATTGAATATGGTTGTTTTGTTGAATTATAGTCATCATTTGCTCTTGTATTTTATTAAGGCGACTATCTTGATTTGAAATAAAGTTGTTCATCAGAGACATTATATCACTCTTGAATGAATGAAAATCCTCAAATTCGTCACTACTACGAAGTCTTTTACATCTTTGAGTGATATTGATAGGTGAATCCAATTTTGGTACATCTGAAATATTTGGTTCCGAAGAGGAAAAATTCCCGAGGTTTGGGGTCGGCGTCTTGGGGGGTGTGCGAGCAGTAGTAGCCATTTTAGACTATGTCGTAATATAGAGGTACCTGGTCAGTTTTATGGTTAGATTGAAGCGCACAATGATAGTCTTCAAATTGTGTAGCCCGATATTCACTGGTAGCCTGCGACACGTCTGCTCGTTTCTTGATCCACGGATAAGTTTCACAAAGGTTTTACAGTAAAAAAAAAAAAAATATTTTTTTTTT